>QLPG01000802.1:0-11130 GCA_003314385.1 Gomphus sp. MG54 | reverse complement strand
TTACCTGCCACACACATCCGCTCACGTGCCACACATATTCACCGGTCACATACTTCCGTACACTCCCACCCAGCTTATCCATCGCCTGCTATCCTCCTGACTCGAACCTCCGCGCGAAAAGCACCTTAACCCGCCTTCTAATTTCTTGTCGCGATCTCATCCTCGTTCGCCCTCATCCTCCCAAAACTACAAAAAAAATACTCCCGTCCTCTCGAGCTCCCGTGTCCCCGAATTGGTCTCCCTCCATCTTGGTCTTCATTCCTCATTTTCCCTGTGCATTTTTTTCTCTCCCGCCATTTTCCTGCTTGTTCCCCTCATCTTGGACTGGTGTCATCAAACACATTTTCTTGTTCTCATTTTCCTGTTCCTGTAATTTTCCTTTTTTCTTTTTTTCTCTGTCTCACGTCTTGTTTTCCCCCTCTTCTGCTTCTTATTTCTCATTTTTTCTTTTACTCTATTCTTTGCTAACTCCTTCTCCCCAACGCTTGTTGCTTATTTTTTTTTTTTTCCACTTCTCCCCTACCTTACACTATTACTTTTTTTTCAATAACGCGTTCTTGTCGAAACTCAAAAGATGTACATTAGACAATCTCCTAACTTTGAGGCCTGCGCGAATGTAGAATTGATTTTTTGGTTGTGTTTTGGAATTTTTTGTAACGGTTGTGAACTTTTAAACGGTGTGAACATTAAGAATGAAGAATTTAAGTAAGAAAGTAAGAATGGTAATTGATAGTTAAGACATTTGCTTTGGAGGCTGGAGGGCTGTGTGCGAGTCGTTGAGTAAAAACGTCCCCACGTGGAAAAGTCGTGTATTTTTATTTGATTTATCTTCTACTTATGATAAGCTTCTGCAATGAAGGATGCGCGATGCGCGACGACGCTTGAAATGTTGATGCGTTACGACTAATTTAGTAATTTAGTCGTAAACACATCAACATTTTCAGGCTTCGTGGCAAACTAAACGATTTATGATTTATGATTTTTATGATGCGCGCATTAAGCACGATCAATTCGCGCATCATTAAATCATTAAATCATAAATCATAAATCGTTAGTTAGTTTGCTCGAAAGCCTGAAAATGTTGTTGCAATGCTTTTTTAAATAAAAATCAAAAACCAAGGGTAGGCTTGATGGGGACATGAGGTATATATATCGATGCAGTGATGCAGTATGGCAGTTATGCAGTTATGCAGTTATGTAGTGAAACCTTACCTGACTCTGGTGGTGGGTGCGTTTTTCGAGACCCCCCTCCGCCCGGGCCGCTAGCCCTGAGAGAGAATTTGAAGATGTGGACCTCATGTGGCCACGTGCATGGTGAACGTGCCCCCTCCCACATACAGACAGACACACAAGTACACAAGTACACAAGTACTGTAGGTATACTCGCGACGTGGTAGTTTATTGGATTGAAAGTCATTATGCTAACTATAGGTATATATTTCTTTTTTTTCTATGTGCTTGAGCGCAACCAACACAACACGGTGCAGCGTGCGACGTGCGCGTGATGTGGTGACGCAGCAGCAGAAATTTTATTAATAAACCAGGATCCATCCCGAGAAGGAGAAGGAGAAGGAGGAGGAGAAGCGGGATACGACGTACCATGTATAGAAGGGCCCTTGTGAGAGCGAGGAGGAGGATTCGGGGCGCACGGGGCACGTTTTTGACGCACAGGGTTTCCGTGAGATTTTTGTTCGAATCATCTAATGCTGCTGATAGGCGGTACATGGGAATTTGCTGTTATTGTTGGTACGTGCTGCGGTGCGGGGTCACTGTAAAAATAAGAAATAAGAAATAAGAATAGAGTGAAGCAAGGACTTTAAGCCTCGCTGTACATAACATTCTCGCACACGTCCATACCTATCCTACCCCCTACGTAGCTAGCTACCCACACCCTCCTTCGTGGCACAGCCACTTTGGTTCTTTTGTCCGATGGGGAATTCGAAGTTGATTGTTTCGACCCTAACATAACACCCACTACCCCACTTATGGTCGTCGCCTCGGAGTTGAACATATCCCCTGAGGCTTGAGCGGAACAGAACACACACTGCTGGCAGCGCACGTCCAATGGCTGTGCAGGACGCGCGACGTTTGGGTGCGCGTGGGTGGGGGGCATTCATGCTAGAAGGGGAAGTAGATCAGTTGAATTGCGATTCGATTCGATTCGATTTTCGTGGCGTGCGGTGTTGCGGTACGGTGTGGGGAGTGAATGGGTTTCAGGTAAGTCCCAATTGTAATGGCAGAACCGCCACACATGAATAGAAAACAATCAAGCTATCATTTCGGTACAAGTTATCTCGATACATAAGTTATCATTCGGTACCGCGACAAGTCCTGCGGGGTACACGGGACGGGGTATTCCGGGTGCGAAATCTCGTGAACTCTGCTCCTGATGTCTACGCGTTGTATATATGAATCATGTATGTATCACGTATTTTCTTGAATCGTTGAATCGCTCGCATCGCGCGGTGATCAGAGCGTTGAATACCCATCAGCGTTTGTAATGACCGGGGCTGTCAACTATGTATTGATCTGACATTGAGTTGAAGTATCCTATTCAAAACGAAACCGAAAACGAAACGAACGACACGGCACGGACTCGGAAGGTTGTTTTTCCCGTGCGCGTAGCTTGCTCCGCTGAGCCTTCGCGCCTTTATTGCTCAGATTCTATCAATCTCGATTCGATTCGTTATTCAATCAGTTATCACTTATCCTATCTCCATTTCCTTCGGACTCGGAATTCCGGGTATGATGTTGGTGGCGGCGGCGGGCTTCTCTTCCTTTTCCTTGACTTTCCTCTACTTTCCTTTTCGTTCAACTTACTGCTTCTTTCCGTGCGGGGCGTCGGGATCCGCATTGAGAACCGAGGGCAGTGTTCTTGAGGTTTGAAGT
Source organism: Gomphus sp. MG54 (assembly GCA_003314385.1). NCBI lineage: Eukaryota > Fungi > Basidiomycota > Agaricomycetes > Gomphales > Gomphaceae > Gomphus > Gomphus sp. MG54. The sequence continues at coordinate 8,241 of QLPG01000802.1, read as the reverse complement.
TCATCAGAGTTTCGATATACCTGTCTATGCTGACGTGGTGTGCGCTACTACTAGATAATATTTACGGATCTGGCATCCCTTTCACAATGCAGCACACACAAACACCTTGCCGTATCCTCCCGGTTCACCCCCACCTCCGCTCACAGCCTCGCCGCCGGTACCCCGCCGTTCTTTTGTCACGTGCACCACGCGCCATCACACCACTAGCGCACCCCCCCGCATACCCCCAAGTCATCCATCCCTCCGCTCTAGAATCCCCGTCCCCGCGCGTGCGCGCGTTGTTGGCGTTATCTACCTGGAGGTCTACAGGCACATAGACAACGCAACGCTCATCCCCCTCAAAAACGCGTATCGCACCGCACTTCCGGGCGCATCCAGCACACGCGACCCTGAACATACTCTTTCCGTCCTTATCCTTATCCAGTCCCCGCCCGTTCCCGCTGCACCAGACGCGCACGCGCGCGTGCGACGCGCGACCCGAGACGCCCAACTGTCCGTACCTTCCGATGTTTTCCAACCTCCAGACTTCGTGAACACCTTGCTTGTTGTTGTTTTTTTTCCCGCTTCTTGATATTGATGGTATGATGGTGTCCTATCTACCCCGCGCTTCCTCTTCCTCGACGCAAACCTCGACGAAACACGAAAATGCGGTTCAATCGCCCCACGCGCCCCCCCGCCCCCGTCCGGCATCGCGCCGCCCTTCCGGACTCCATCAACGTTCCGTCCTGCACGGAGATTTCGATTCTTGAGACCATCTCCCATCGAGTGAGTCACCTGCACCTGCAACACTCGAATTGATTTTCTCATTCTCTCAGGGTGAATAATGATATGCATACAAAGACCAAGAATCAAAACTCAGTGTCAAAATACGGAACTTGGAGGGCGTCTGATGACCCTGCATGGTTGGGCACCAGCGTGTACCCTGACAACGATTTGGGAACGGATGCCAACTATAAGAACCAGTGACATGACAGGAATCACATATCCAATCACACCAGTGATTCCCAGGCTGGATCCCCGATCCCTCCAATGTCATTACATAACACACGACTTATCAGATAAACCAGAACAATAATACACACCTCACACGGCTAGCGGGGTCCAAATTTGAAAAGTTCACACACGCAGATCTCCCTCAAGACGATGCGATTACTCAGGCGCTTCTATAATTAACTATGCACAGGTGAGACACTCTCATTTCCGGTCACCTATCGCGCCCAATCGGGACGCCCGCTGTCACCTAACGTTCAAGAATCACTTACTAAATCCGGAAAAACGCCGCGCAGTTAACATACTTATCCTTTATTACGTATTACCACTCTACTGGTTCCCCCATTTGACTTATATAATCATCCCACATCCCTTCCTTCTCGATATGGTGCGTGTGTTGCGTATTTCCCGATTGGGGGAGCGGTGGAGTGACCGGAGGTGATTGAGGATGGATTGAGTTCTGCGAAGCCGGAGGCCGTAAGGTCAAGGGTGCAGGGCAACCTGGGTGATTGACGTAATACGTGTGGTGTCTTGTGTGTTGTATTCTTCTTCTTTTGGTCCCTTGTGTTTGAGGGTGGGATCTTCAATGATGATCTTCGTTACCGTAAGATGGTGGGTAGATGGGTGGCGGATGGGGCGACGGATCCTTGCCTGGGTAGAGGGTGTGCGGATGTGTGGTATGTGGGGTTGTGTTTTACAAAATTTGGTCCTTTTTGTTTGTCGAAAAAAAAGTGGAGATCTTTGTGCTTTTGCTTTCTTTTGCTTTTGCTTTAGGTGTGAGGTCACGCTGTTGCATGCTTGTGGACGTGTTCGCATCGGGTGGGGCATTTTTTACGAGGCAACCAACCTCATGTGTTTTGATTTTTTTTGTCCTTTTTTTTATTTTAAAGGAAAAAGTGGAGATCTTTGTGCTTTTGTTTTCTTTTGCTTTCCTTTGCTTTTGGTTTTGGTGGGAGGTCAGGCTGTTGTGTGCTTGTGGACATGGACATGTTCGCATCGGGTGGGGAATTTTTCTACGAGACAACGAACTCGTAACACATGCGTTGTCGTCCAAAGTTCAAAATTCAAACAGGTTATTGACAAAACGGACCATTGACAGAGAGCAAGTATCAAGGATTCTTTCCCGGGAGTTTCTTTTTTGTTTTTTTTTGGGGGAGGTGTAAGGTGAAAGGTGTAACTTTTCTTTTTGTGGAGAACTTTGTTCCTTTCTTTCTTTTTTGTGGGGGGTCATTGTTGTGGACGTATCAAGTCGTGTGGGGAAATTTTACCAGACAACCAATACAGGTAACAAATAATATATATACCGTTCAAGTATGTGTTGGCCAAAGTTTAATGTTCAAAGTTCAAAGTTCAACAGTGCAAGTATGAAGGATTCTGTCCTACGAGGTCCTTTTAGGTATTGGCAGATGTAAGTGTGTGTGGTGTAAGGTGTGTGGTTTATTCGAGCGGGCTTTTCCTCTTTTCTTTTCTTTTCTTTTCTTTTCTTTTGTTTTGGTTTATCTTGTGCTGCATTCTTTTTCTTGGAGACATCACCGTTACCATAGAATTGCTATTATTATTTTTTCTAGATGCTTTTTTGTCATGCCAGCCACCGAGAAAGCGATCTTGTATCCAGTCAGCCAATAACCAGCAAAACCAGCCAACTTGAGATGTTGTATACTTGTGAACGTGTCGCATCATGTGAGGAGTTTTTACAGGAACAAACCAACACATGTTATACACACATATATCACTTGAGCATGTGTCGTCCAAAGTTTAAATGTCAAAATTCAAAATTCAAAGTTTCATAGTTCAAAGTTCAAAGTTGCACAGTAAGTTCAAACGTTATTCAACAGAGCAAGTATGGAGGAGGATCCTCCACCTTGGTCTCTTTCAAATAACATTTGAACTCGACTGGGAAACTAGGTCGCTGCCTCCACGATGGAGAAGATCTCAACTGGCAGAGTGATTCTACCACCAATTGAACTGCAGAAAATTCTGACACTGATTACACGTGCATTGAAATAACAAATGTACCTACACCAGCCGCAGAGGCATATTCCACCGACTCTGGCACAGTCGCAAGCTGGTGCGAAACACTGACACCACGGGGAAAAAATTAGGATGATATGTCACAAGAAAAACAAGTTAGCCACTTCTGGCACAGCACTCCAAAAATGGCTTCCCTGGCTGAAAAATAAATAAATCTGTCTTTCAACAAACAGCAACGCTATGTACATCACGCACCCTTCAGCCCTTCAGACAACGTTCAATTTTCATCTGCTCATTTCCCTCTTGCTGTTGCTTACTGTATCCTGCTCCGATAACACGCAAGGATGTCATCGGTGCATCGCGCTCTCATAACACGGCAATCCCAGTGCACGATTTACGCATATGGCTTTGATACACCAAATATGCTCACTAATGTGCTTTGTCATTGTCTATGGTCTACTTAAGGTAGGACAGACACAAAGCCAAGTGATGTTTACAAGGGTGTAATCTCTTCGCCTGCATGCCGCAAAAAGAACTGTACAAGGCCAGTATAGTACCTTTTATAACAAGCGTAGCTCAGTGGAATGGATATTGACTAATATTGAAAGAGATGCTACCTATAACAAGTGTAGCTACCAAGGTGAGTAGCACTCATATAACAACTGGACTAAAAGTCACATACCTCATTCGAAATCCATTCGACTGAGGTATACTACATTGGTCTGCATATACTTATATGGGAGAGAACAATAGAGACGAGGCATCCTAATTAAGAACAATAGGAAGAATGCGGGATCTTGAGCCCGCGTTAGCCTCCATTTACAACACTTATACGTTCCGAGAGCCTGAGATTCTCTCTTCGACTCTCGATCACTCCGGCCCAATTTAAGTAGGATAACCTAACTGAAATGATTTACCTATGAACATCTCAAACTTCGAACTTCCATCTAAGATCCCTACTTTTAATCTCTTTCTTTCTTTCTATTTTTCTGTTGAATCGGCTCGACTTATCTCTACCCGGGCCGTTCGGTGGTTCGGAGTGGGGTTACGTTCGCATGAGGGTTCTTTGTTCATATCAGTTCATATCAGCGGGGGAACCTGTGCCCACGAAGAGTACGGTGTACGTAGTAGTAGCAGAGTTCAGACTGTGACGAAGCTCGGAATCGATCATTGTCCCGCATGTTACATCTTCCTGTGACGACTCAGTCCGCCGCTCCAATATTGGACAATAAAGATGATTCTTCGACGTATGTGCCTTAAAAGGCATGGCGCGGACTACATATATGAATGATTATGATGCGAGTTGATGGCTAAATTGCTTGCTTTTTTTTAAAAAACGTTTCAAGTACGTATTATTCGATCACAAAAGCAGCATAGCTGAATTGTAACCGAGTTCTTAGATACTGCAGCTTACACGGTCAAATCGACAAACATGACGCGTGATGCTATATATGGCAATGAAACGGAAAGGAAAGGAGATCCTCACGGTTATCAGCTGAAAGACACCTCTTCTCAACTTCTAACTTCGAAACAGGTTCTGTCTAAGTACCAAGTTTCTTTTTTTGACTGCTTCATCCGTTCGGACCTTCGGACGTGGCATTAGGGGTTCTTTCTTCATATGCGCGCGGCGTGACCCGTTTGTGGTGATTATGAAGCTATGAAGAGAAGGAGATGAAGGGAAGAATTAATGAGCTCTGTGGCTAACCGGTGCTTCACAGTCTCCATACGTACTACGCCCACCCAGACTGGAGGAATTGCGCCGTGTTGCTGCCACTGCCGCTGCCACTCCTGGTGTTTTGATGCTGCGTAGTGAACGGTGATCGAATGATCTACGAACTGCTGAGAGTGACTGTTTATCTATAGAATGTTTTATTGTGCCCATGGGTTCCTGATTTCATTTGGCGTTTGGTGTTTGGGGTGTTGGACGGGAGCTGTAATTTCAGGGAATACTGTGAAGGGATAAACATATAGTATCCTGCAACGTCCCGGGAACCACAGTCACGACAGTATATCCTCCCGCCTTCCGGAGCTACATACGCATATTTAAAGGACTATTGTAATCATGACCCGTGGTTTTTCCTTTAGCGTTTGGAGTTTGGGGGTGTTGGCCAGGGGAAGAGCCCTTGCTTCTGATGGATTAAGTGATGATGCTATTTCAGGAAACAGTGGGAAGGGAATCCTTATAGAGCCCCTTGCACGCGCTGGGCACTACAGCAGCTAGATCTACACGCCACAACACATGGTATCCTGCGAGGCTGTGGCTCGGTTTACAGCTGTTTCCGATCTTTATTCCTTATGACCCCTCTGGGGTCCCTGTTATACCAACTTCTTATTTTATCTGTGATCAGATACTGATTCTTCACACACAGTAAGTGCTCCGAAATTAACTGCATTGTACATCACCCCTGATCTGTACTAGCATACCTCCGCTGTGGGCTCTTTTTTAAAATTTTATTATTATCCCTGTTTTGCCATATCGACTTATGACTTGTTCAAGTTGCTGATACGACTCCACGACATATGTGTGGCTAGCAACAACACACACATGGTCCATACCTTTATTAATTATTGTAAGAATGGGTTCCCCCCTCCGAATCTGATTGGTACCCCAGGATGAAATGTAGACTAAAGCATGAAGTTGCTTAGACAATTGGGAAAAAGGGCTCCTCCTGCTTTAACTTCTACATTTTCTTTCTTTCTTTGGCACAAGATTTACCAGCTCTAACTGATAGAAAAATATTAAGAGCCTAGCAAAAAATCAATAAAATACAGGGTAGGACAGCTGCAGATAAACTCCGCTTGCAGTGAAGACAACAGAGGAAAATATTCTAGACCACTTAAGATTTGTTGAAGTGGGGCTTGAAACACTTGTTATATTGTACCTAGGTGATGTCATCTAAAAACTATTATGTGTATGAGCTGATGGAATGTGAACTATATGTAATATATAGCATACATGTGATGAAAAAGACTCATGACAATCATAATGGTAAGGGGGAATGATGGGGAAACAATGTTATAGCAATGAGGATGCAAATAGAGTAAAAACAATGATTAAATGACAGTATAAAAATCTCCTAGAAGCCATGGGGAAAGTGATGTGCCCTTGATTATTGACAGATTTACTTCCACTCTAATCAATTGGAAATGAGATCAGGTGGATTGCATAGGTTGTGAGATTTATTTGTAGTTATTATATATATGTAGGAATTGGTTCTCAACTCAAAATAAAGTGAATAGAATTTGTAGACAGCAATGGGAGCTACCTCTTTAGTCATAATATGCCCATAGCTCATGTGCATATATACAGTATGTATGCACCCCATTGATAAACTCAATCTAAGCTTGGCTGGTATGTTTAGACAATGTGGAATAATGGTGTTTGATTGGTTTCATGTGTCTGTCTCAACCAGTGGAGATAGATAGAAAGTAAAACAACAACAACAACAACAATAATAATAATAAGAATAAACTGAATATTGTTTCCTTTTCTCTCCAAATTCCAATATGAATAATTATACCCTTCTTAACTTTATAAAATATAACTATTGCCACTGTCTGATAGTATGAGGCCTGTAAGTGGCCCTAGTACATCATATATTATCCCTATGATGTAATCATTATTCTGTTCTCTATTATCAAGTACACAATACCGAGCCTCGGTTCACCCAGTAGTACTGACCAAATGACCTCTACCATTTAATCCCACACACCAGTGACAAGTCATTCTTCACTAGTACATGGTCTCATCTCAGTACATTTGGCTGATCATTTGGTTCACTCCCTTCATCCCATCCCCTCTATTCTTGTTATTCTTCCATTCCCTATCCTTCCTTTTTCCCGTTTCCCCTCGGGACATTTCTATTCACTTATTCTTCTGTCAGGGCCCTATTGTTTTATATTTGGTCATTTTCTATTGTTCTATTTTCACCCACACTCCTATTATTTTATTCTCGCCCATATTTCATTGTTCTATTCTCGTTTACATTTTTTTGTTCTATTCTTGATCATCATGGACAATACCTCCACATGCTCTTCATACCTTATTGTTTTCTTCATATCTTATGCCAGCCTGATTCCACATCTTGCTTCTTAACCTATATAAGTAGCACATGTATGTAGATAGTTCTTCATTCTGAATATCGACTTGCTTATGCTTTATTGTCTTCCCTCCTCCTGTCTGAAGTCCTCTGCTTGGGCTAACACTCTTGGGACTCTCCCAAGTATCTCTTTTGTTCCAAATCAGTGGCACACATAGAAAGTAGGTGTTAAATCTGTGTGTCAGGTGCTTAGCTAGATACTTCCAGAAGGGTTTCAGGAGGCTTCCGAATGGTTTCCGAGAGGGAGTTTGGTACTCCAGAGATGGAGGGACTAGAGGTCGCAGGTTTACAAATAGAAGTGGAAGAGGTGGAAAGATGGGGAGTGCCGGGGGCTTAGGACTGTTCATGGTATTAGGTCATATGACTAGTTGTTTGAGTTGTTCAAGGTTATAGGGACTTGGCTTCAACTTATGTGTTGCGCCCTCCTCGATTGTCTGTCCCTAATTTCAGAAAGTTGGAAAGTCTACCAGAACTGAATTGGAAACTATGATGCAAAATTAAGTTGATATTTGTACTGGCAAATAGTCCAGTCAACTGGTGGCTTATATACACGTAACTAATCCTTGTACTATCTTTTGTCAAGTAAAGACAAGGGAAGAAAGGAATACGAGGGGCTAATAGAGAACGAAGAACAAGGGAGTGAGGTATGCCATGATCCTACACATTGTTTATCAAAAGAGTGGAACCTAGGTCTCAGAATCGCAGAGGTTTGGGATTGCGGAACTTCGGGTTGATGTAACAGATTTGTGGAAAGCAATTGTTTAGGCTTTAAACAGTTGGAAGGTCCTGCAAATGGTGCAGGTAGTTGTGGGGATTAATATGGGTTTATTGGGGGCATGGGCCATAACAGTAGGGCACAATGCATGAGTGCATTGAAGCCAAGCCACTCCAATTAGTCTACAGGACTTGGCCGATTGCCACCAGCATTGTGAAGCCAGTACTATTGCAATAGTACTCGGCCCACACATTGTCGGCATTCTTGGTGCCTGACATCTATTCTCAAAAGTTACACTGTTATATGTTATTATTATTAGAATATGCAGAGAAATATTCAGACAAGTCTCACTTATCTAGGAGTTTCATTTATATGTATTTACAATTCTATTATATTCTATGAAGCAAGAATGATCACATAGGCTGCCTATATTTTTGCAACATATGAGTTAAGTTAAGTCTATAA
>QLPG01000794.1:0-18929 GCA_003314385.1 Gomphus sp. MG54 | reverse complement strand
ATAGAAAGTCTTTCCCACCAGTAATAGTGACAGTCCCGGGTGTCTGTTGCTGTCAAAATCTACTAGAACATGTCTAAACTCAAGAGAAGCCGGACAGTATCTAATCTTGGGACCCATGCCATCAAGATTTAACCCTTTAATCTGTTCAGGATGAATTGTTGACAAGAATTTCCCTACAGAAGCAGAGATTTGTGCAACCTGATTCAACTGAAAGCCTATCATTCAGTGGAGATTTCTCACAAAGCCCAAGTTTATCAGCATCTACTTTGTCTCAGCTGTCAGTGGACAATGATGTCCCAGTGGATGACCTCAATGGCCTTGAGACGTGGCTTGCAAAAGGGAAAAAACAATTGGAAAAATTATTTGGATCACAAAACAGCAACAAAACTAAGCAACGGGGACCATACAAGAAAAAAGGCACAGTCCAATCCATAAGGCCACAACAGCACAATAAAAAGAAACAATGGGACTGGACAGCAAAAATGCAGAATGGAGGTTTTAGTGATATACGTGTCCTTCTTGGTGGCATGTCATCAAAGCAGCCACCTGCTCTCAAGGAAGTCAAAATAGATTCAGATTCAGATCAAGGGAGTATAATATGGAGACCACAGATGAGGAAGAAGATGACATGCCCATAGTTACCCAAGTTAATGGGCCAGAGCGAGAGGGTGATAACCTGGGTGACATTCCTGAGATTGTTCAGGATAATATTAAAACTATCCCAGAATGGACTCCATCATGACCATCACCCACACCACTACCAAATCCTAACCTTGTCAACCTACAAATTTCAGATCTTAAGCAAATTCTGCGACCAGAAGGGAAGGCAGGTGATGGCTATACAGACCCAGGCTTTGATTACATACTTCGCACATGCCTTGAGCTAATGGGTATCTTCCTCCGCATTTATGGCTTTAATGGCTACCAAGGATGGATTGCAGCATCCAAGCAAGCAGCAAGCATTGCAGGCAAGAATCCAGAATGGATGGCAAGATGGCTACATGAGTGGACACACAATTTCATCAGTGATCCAAAAAACCTACTAAAACATGAATATGGGCAATTCAATTCAACAATTCTGGAGGATGAAGATTTGGCACAAGAAATCTGTTTGTACCTGCAATCAAAAGGCAAATATGTCTGTGCCATGGATGTGGTTCAGTTCCTTCATACACCAGAAATGAAGGAGAGGCTTAACTTGAAAAAGTCAATTTCTGAACAAACAGCATGCAGGTGGATGGCCAAAATGGATTACCGTTGGAAGAAAGAGCCAAAAGGTCAATATAAGGATGGCCATGAGCGGCAAGATGTTGTTGCTTACTGACAAAATATATTTCTCCCATTTGTGGCCTCCATCCGACCCCATATGTGCCAATGGACCAAGGATGGCACACTTGAAACCAGTTGGAAGGCAGCCAAAGGCCTGGATAAGCCTGTTGTAACCTGGGTGCATGATGAATCAACCTTTTATGCACATGATCATTGTGTTTTATGCTGGGTTCACTCAAGTGAGAGTGCAAAACCATATGCAAAAGGTGAAGGGCCATCACAAATGGTTGCAGATTTTGTGTCACCAGACTATGGCTGGTTGCAAGCAAAAAATAGGTGAGCCAGTTGCAAGCAATATTGCAAAGAAAACCACATGCTTATGAATGATTTTCAGCAATGACAGGACTAGAGTTATGTTTAAAGCAGGAAAGAATTGCAATGGTTACTTCACCAATGATGCAATCCTTAAACAGGCAAATCAAGCTATGGATATTCTTGATAAGGATTACCATGACGACACACATGTGTTTTTTATGATAATGCCAAAACTCAAACAGCACGTCGCCCAAATGCACTTTCAGCCAAGCACATGCCTGTCAAACCTCCTAAGGATGCAGCCTCCAACTTCCTGTGCAGTGTCAAAGGTCCCAATGGCACAGTGCACAAAGTCCCAATGCAGGATGGGCGATTTCTTGATGACACCCCACAATCATTGTATTTTCCAATTGGTCATCCACAGGCTGGTTTGTTCAAAGGCATGTGCATAATTCTCCAAGAATGTATTGATCATGGAGCACATTTGCCAGATCCCACACACTTATTGGCACAATGCCAACAGTTTAAGTGTGTACCTGGGCAAACTAACTGCTGTTGCCGTCGGATTCTATTCAATGAACCAGATTTTGTTGGGCAGAAATCCAAACTTGAGGAGCTTGTTGAATCACGTGGGTACCAGATGATTTTCTATCCAAAATTCCATTGTGAAGTCAGCTTCATTGAACAATGCTGGGGATTTGCTAAGAGGGTGTACCAGGAGTTTCCTGCATCATTATGAGAAGCTGATCTTGAAAGGAATGTTATCCTTGCTCTGAATGCTGTGCCTTTGGATTCAATGAGAAGGTATGTCATGTACTTATCTCACTTATCCACTTATCTGTTATACTCCCATTGCATTTGTATGCTGTTTCATTCAGTCATTGACACTTGTTTCTTTCAGATTATCCACAAGATCATTACGGTTTATGGATGCATATCAGAAAGGCCTCACAGGTAGTCAAGCAGCTTGGGCCAGTTGGAAATACCGAGGTCAGTGACATCGTTCACCATCAGTGGCCACCATACATTTTTGGGCACGTAATACAGTGTTTTTCGTGCCCCTAGATGCGCTAGGATGGAGTGTGCGTGAGTAATTATTATCTCCCGTAACTTGTGCATTCCCAATGATATGTTTGGTATGCACAGGACCTTCCAGTCATCTCTTATCAAGAATACCAGCCCATTCTCGACACAGAAGTCTTTATATTCCATGGGTTTTTTCAATATTGTCTCAAAGAACCGATCCTCCCCATACCTGCCTTTGAAATCATCAGGTAGGTTTATTTCAGGCTTGCCCTCCGATATGACCTCGGTTAATGGAGGGGCTATCCTTGAATTAAGGTCCTCATGTGCCTCGGATATCACATTTTCTGCGCCCGACATTGAATTGTGATCGCTCTCAGGTGCATTGGCCTCTTCTGCCGGGTACCTCATGAAGGGTATCTCATTCAGTGCACTAACACTGTCCATGTCCCAAGCCCCTTGATCTGGTCCCTCCAGGTCCCTCATTGGTTCGTCTATTATTTCCTTTTCATTGTACGTGTTCCACCGGGTATGGGGTTTTCTTCCTATACGCTCAGATTTTCTGATAGCTCCCAAGCTTAACGCTCGTGCTTCCAAACCCGTATATATCGGAGTTGATACGTCCAGCTTCCCTTCATCATTATCCAAATCATCTTTACTGATGTATTCACTTTCAGCACGCATAACTCCAGGTGCTTCATTGCTATATATACATGACAGTGAGTCTGCCATGACATTTGTTTCTCCTGGAATATAACAGATCTCAAAATTGAACTGGTTTAGTAAGTCCACCCATCTGTGCTGCCTTGGGGACATGTGTCTCTGACTCATAATCCATTCCAGAGACTTGTGGTCAGAAAATATTCGAAATTTAAGGCCCAGCAATTGCGGTTTGAATCTTTTTAGGGACTCAACTATTGCTAGGAGCTCTTGCTTGTGTATGGGGTAGTTTTGTTGGGCTGAATTGAATTTTCCTGACCAAAAGCTGACTATTTTTGCCTTATCCAGGTTGTTTCCTTGTGAGAGCACACCACTGGCACCTGTCATACAGGCATCCGTTACTAAATTAATGGATTCAGCATCCGGTGAGTAATTTATAGCCACCCTGCATTTGTTTTGGTGCTGCGCTATCACTTCCTTTACCTTCTCAAAGGCATGCTACTCCGTAGGTCCCTATTTCCAGTTCTTGGAGGACCCAGTCAGAGGTGACAGTACGGCCATAGGAATTTGAATACCTTGGCAATCATTGGCCAGATATCCAATGGCTCCCAAAAAGCTACTCAGAAGTCCTTTATTGGTCGGTATTTTCCAATTCTCAATAGAATCCATCTTGTAAGGATCCATTTGAATTCCTTTGTCATTTATGATATGCCCTAATAATTTCAATTCTTTTGCAAAGAAATGCATTTTTTCAGTGCTCAAGAAAAGCTTCTGCTATCTTAAGACATTGAATAGGGATCGTATGTGCTCTACGTGCTCCTTTATCGTATTGGAGTAAATCACTATATCGTCTAAATACACATCCATGAACACTCCTATGTAAGCAGAGAATATGTGGTTCATTAATGTCTGATACATTGCTGGCCCATGACAGTCTCCTTGCTGGAGGGTCAGGCTTTCCATAGTACCATCAGGTGTAGTAAACAAGGTCCATCACACATGTTCCAGTATAACACATATCTGCTCATAAGCATCCTTGCCATCTATTAGGCTTCTATACTGGTGTTGCATGACATTGTGAAGTATCGTTTCTATGTCCGGCAATGGTGTAGTGAGTTTTCTCATGTTCTTGTTTTGCTCTCATTTATCTACTACCGTCCTAATATGGCTTTACCATCTCCTTTTGATGCCTTGGTCAGTATTAGCATGGGGCTAGCATTGGTGCCATATGCTACCCACCATCGTCCATTTGTCAAGTAAGTATTTTTCTTCGCTTGCCATAGTTCTTTCAATGACTCTGGGCATTTGGACACCCTCCAGGGATATATCTTATTCTCATCAATAATAGGAATGCTATGGTTTATTTCACGCATAGGTGGGAGTTCCGCTTTCTCGGTATCAGGGCATAAATCTGATGCCTCCCTTCAAAGCTGTTCTTGAAGTCTTTTCAATTTGGTTGTCATATAGTAAAGTTGCTGCGGATGAGACCAGGTTTAACTTGGCTCCTTCCAAGGGGAGGGCTGTGTCACTTCCTATCATCACTCGTGTTGGGTTTAGCCAAATAATACCTTATGTTGATAGAGGAATGGGGTCCCTAATATAAGGTCATAGCTATCCAAATTTGCTATATCAAATCGCCGTTTACTTTTTATATTTTGATATCAAAATTCCACTGTGGTGCAATAATTAACCTTAGACCTTGACCCATGCACAGCTAGCTGAAGTGACAATGGCCATTCTAATGCCACTTTCGACACTTGTAATTGATCTGCCAGTGTTGTAGACATGAAGTCAGACAATGATCCGCTATCAAGGAGGGTATGCATCGCTTTGCCATTTATAAAGGTCTCAATGACCACTGGTCAAGGTATCCTCCTTGTGAAATCCTTTATATGCATCGCTGTGCGTTCTAGTATTTCCTCTTCTGTAGGTTTATTCTTATTGAACTTTTTCTTAGACTGATGTTGACCGGTCATGGTCACAGCATTCAGTTCACAAGCAAACTCATTTAGATCTGAGTGAGTAGGTTGTTCCTCCAATGAAAACCATTTTTTAAAACCGTTTTTGCAGATGGAACGGCGAAGGATCCATCTTCATCCTGCAGGCTAACCTCATTGTCTTGCCTAGAATAGTTGGAACATCTAGGTCTTTCTTCCTAAGGTCATTCTTATAGACTCGGTGCATCAGCTCACAGTGATCCCAATCGGTAACCTCATAGCTAATGCTGTCTTGTTGGGAAACTGTAAAGTGGTTTTTCCCTACTACCTGACCCAGTCGGGGGTCCCAATAGAACTTCTCAAAGCATTCCCACAAGAGAACACAGAATAAATCTCATGCCCTTTTATTTCTTTGCTTCTGAGCCTTTTTGAAGTTAGACTCATTTGCTAGGTATAGGCTTTCGAGGCCCTCGCCCTCCAGATTAACTGTACCATTCTTGAGGAAAAGCAGGAAAATTGGATAGACCTTGTCGATTATATGATATCCATTGCCCACCTTTGTTATCTGGAACCAGGAGGTAGGTACTATCCCCAATATTATAGATTCCTCTGGTTCAAAGTGTTTTTCCACAGCTCTTTTGATATACTTGGCATCTGGGTCATTATTGCTGCTTTTCACAAATATGAGAGCGAGCCCAAAAGCCTGCAATTCAACTTCCTTTCGATTTTTTGCCAGCCGCTCAAGCTTTGCAAATTTTATCAAATGTGAGGCTACTTTTGGGGCAGGTGCGGTATGTTTAGCAGGGCAGTTTCGAGATGCATGGCCCTCTTTCTCACAGGTGAAGCATCGTCCTTCAGCTTGCAACTGATTCAACTTCTCCTTAGAGTGATTAACCTTGTGCATATTGTGGTTATTTCTAGTATTGTTATTACTAAGTGTGCCGATTGGTAAAGGTCCCTTTGGGGGAGTCTTTTTATCCAAATTGTTCCCTTTTTGACTATGCTTGGGGTTGTCATTTTTCTGGAATGTTTTCCCACTAGGATTCATATAGGTATCGGTCCCCCTTTGGAGTCCGTCTCTTTCTTGGGAATTAAACCTATTTCTTTCCTTGAGACGAAGCTGCTCAGCTGCCTCATACCTTTCTCCTAGGAGAATCAACCTTTTATATACTGTGTCTTCTGGACTGCACCCGACCTTAATCCATTTGAGTCAGATATACTGGGCAGCTCCATCCCATACAATCTGCATGATTTGTTGCTTCGTGATATCGGGGAACCTTTTTGCTAGGAACTTCACATCCCTTGTGAAATCAATAAATTGTTTCCTCCCTTGGTAAGAGTTCATCAATTTCCGTCTTAGCTCTAGCTTATAATCAGGGGGGAAACAGTAATCAAATAGACCGTTATAAATTCGTTTTACAGTCCATTTTTGCGTATGTCATGCAACATGCTTCATATAGAAGATTTCAGCCTTATCAGATAATTAGGCAGCTATTGCTTTTACTGCCCATTCATCGGTAATCCCTGACATGCTAAACCAGGTATCCATGTTGTAAGTCCATTGATATAATGTATCTAAATTAGCAGCCCCATTGTAGACTGGCAGCTGCTTTCAATTTTATTCCAGCCAATAGTCTTTGAATTTCTTTTGCTTTCTGAAGCTCCTTCTTTTCCCCAGAAGTCCTATCTTTATCAGACTCCCTGATACTGCTTGAACTGTCAGAACTGGTCTCTTCTTCAGTTACCCGTGAGTCATCATCGCTGCTGGACCCACTTGAGGGCTCACTTTCGGAGGAGCTGGGTGGACTTGAGGGAGGTCCCTTGCTACCGCTCTTACTAAAGTATCCCCCACTGGGTACCTGCGAGGGTTTGCGGGAGTACCTCTCGGACTTCTTTAGAGGTTTCTTCCTTATGCTATTTGTGTGGGTTTTTACACAATCTTTCCCTTCTTTGCCGGGGCTACTTTAGCTGGCAAGGTGAGTTCACCCTCCATTACCCCCTTACCCTTTGGGCTAACTTTTTCTTTCTTGGCTTCCTCAACTATTTTCATGATTACAGCGTTCAACTCGACCCTGGAACTTTCTTTGCTTGTAGAAGCACAAGTCCATTCTGGGGGTATTTCCCCATATGGGTCGTCTTCATCCAAGCTCTTGCTCCAATCGAAGCAAGTGGTTCCTGCTTTTGCTCCTATTGGATTTTCTTTGTTAGAGGATTGGGGGTCCATTAAGTTTTTACTAGTATCCTGGTTTTTCAAACTAACTAGTTTTTCTATTTCTAGAATTATAGATTTTGGCACAGTGGTTGTGCCTTTCAACAGTTTTTTAAGCAGGGTTGCATTGAAGGGTATCCCCTCGCCATTCACCTTCCTGCTTACTGCCTCTAGCGTCACAATGGGGTTTATTGCCTCATTCTGCGCCTCCCTAGTTCTTTGAGGGATCGCAACAAGACTTAGTGTCCTGTTGTGCGCCTTCCCTTCTGCAATCTCCCCTGTTATCATTAGGGGGATTATGCTTGGTATGTTTTCCTGTGGCACCGGTTCAGCCATCGATGGATTAATTAGGGTATGTACCTTGTATTGAGGGTCAGCATCGGCCAATTCCTCTGCTAACGTTCTTCCAGTTGATTTGGAAGCCACCTCATTCTTTGAGGTCTTCCATGGTCCTCGTAGAATACGGACTCGGCTGCTTTGAGTTCACAAAGGTGAGGACATTCTTGTAGTGCTTCTATTTCCTTGTAGTCGATGGTTGGTAGGTAGTGGTTTCAAGTTGGGTGATCAGGCTGACCTTGAGCAAACGGCAGTTTTGAGTTTTTTAGAGTAGAGAATATAACCAAAAAGATGTGATGTTCGTCGAGCTATGCAAAGACAAACGGTCACATGAGAAGTGGAACTTATTGGAAACGCAAGAGATTGGTTAGGATAAGTCTCTGATTCCTCTAAGCTACCATTAAACTACTCCAGAGCGAGTATTTATACAAGTCGAGACTCCTAATAAGTAATTGAAAAGACACAATAGAATATGATATAAATAGGATACTAAAGAAAAGAACAAAAAGATAATATACTTTTAAGAATATAATAACGCTCTTTGTTGACCGACTGTTGAAGATGATCGTTCAGGGGGTTACTAGGTGGCTCCTTCCATTACACTTTCCCATCAGCCAACCACATCAATCCCCTCTATCAATATCTACTTAAATGAAAAAATGGGCTCCAAAACCAATGACAAGATACAGGAAGTTAAGCATAAACATCTCATACACCAGCATCAGCGGGAGGAGAAGGAAAAGGTGGCTCAAGAGGCAAAAGAGGCTGCTAAGGTGAAATGAAAGGCAGATGAGGAGGCAGCAGCTGCAGCTGCAAAATGAGCAGCAGAGGAGGAGGAGGAAAGATGGTAGCTGAGATAGCAGCAGCCCAGGCTGCTAAAGAAAAGCACCTGGCTAAGGCAGCCACCAAAGCGGCTGAGAAGAAACAGGAAAAAGAGCCCAAAGAGGCTGAAAAATGATGGGCCAAACTGGCCAAAGAGGCAGATAAGGTGACTATGCCAGCTGTAGGAGGAGCCAATGAGCCAGGGGCCCCCAAGGATGTAGGGGTCTCTATGACAGATGAGGCAGGTGTGCCCACTGAGACACCATCTGAGGGGGTGGTTGTCAAGCTTCGGTTACTGATAGACTTCGGTACCGCCAAGGGGTGTTGGCGAAAGGTTGGGCGGACTATGGCCAAGTCCTGCAGGCCAAGAGTAGTGGCGTTGGCTTCAACATGCTCGTGCGTTGCACCCTACTTGCTGTGCGTGCCACTGTATTTGCAACAGACAGATACTCAGGGGGATGCTGATGATGCTGGCCCGAGTTGAGGACTTAACAGAAGAGAAGAAGGTAGAAGGGCCTAAGCCTAGTCGATACCCAGAATGAGGAAATATGTACATGCATGTCCTACTTATATAGGTTAAGAAGCAACATGTGGAATAAGGAATGTGAGACAACAAGGTATGCAGAGCATGTGGTTATTGTCCACAATGAATAAAATTAGAATAAGGAATGCAAAGTGGGGATAGAACAACAAAAGACAGGATAATAGAATATATCTGAAGATAGGACAATAGGAGGTGCCAGATGAGGAGTGTGGATGGCAGATGTGCCGAGCTGGGACCGGCGTACCAAGTGTTATGCTTGCAGCGTGGACACTTGATCGTCGATATAGGATGGTTTCTCGGTTGGCGATGCCGAATAGATGGGTCTCGGTATGTGTACTTGACAGTATTCCCTCCTTAGCGGCTGAACCCATGAAGCCGGAAATTAATTTTAAAGTTTCGGGATGCCTAAACATAACGGCGTGGGGTGGCTGGGAAGTTTCCTAGTCTTCTCATCATCACTTTGCATCATTCCTAAGCATCACCGCCCAAAACAGAAAAGACCGGATGTATGCCAAGACCAAAAACTCCAAGCAGGCGGCCGATGGAGGACAGACCATTGATGGGTCTAGTTCCTCATTCATACATAATCGACGGCATGAATTGCAGAGCCTCGCGGGGAATATGGATGGTGCAGGTGCAGAGGGTGCCTCGGCAGGGGTCGTGGAGGCTGACGGGGAAGTCACTGTGGGGCAACTAGTAGCGGCAAGCTGGGATACTCTGGAGGATGTGGAGGATGGCCAAGAGGTCGTATCCCCATGGGCCGAAACAGCCGAGTGGGCAGAAAACCCCGGGACCTCGGGGGTCCCAAAGGTTGATGAATGGAAGTGGGGTAGGAGTATGGGGGTGGGGCCCAGTATGGGGCCAAGTGCTCGAGGACGGGGAAGAGGGTCACAGGTGAGTGGTAGTGCGTTCTTCCCTCCTCATTACTGATAGATCTCTCCTAGCGGAAGAGTAAGTTGATCTGGGGCGAAGTCTTCCTGGTAGACCTAGGAGAGGGTGCAGAAGTGGATGTGGCAGTGGAACCCCCATGGAAGAGGCCAAAGTGGGCCTGTACCCAAAAACCAAGCGGGAAGGCTGTTGAACCTGAAGTACCGCTGGCTGGGGGGTCCAGATGGAAGCAGATGGGGAGGACGGACAGATTGGGACGGATAGAGGGGAGGTTGCATTGTATAGAGGACGCAATGCAGCTCCTTCTTGAGAGGGAGCCTGACTTGTCAGGAAACCCGTGACTGGAGGAGTTGAGGAATGTTTTGCGGGATGAGGAAAGGAAGGAAGGGCAGGGGAGGAAAGAAGAGGAGGAGAGAAATGAGGATGAATATGTGGAAATAGATTAGAGGAAATAATAGAATTTGTATAATTTTTTAATCAAAAAAAATTTTTTTTGAAGGAGGAAAAATAAAAGAAATCAAGGGAAAAAATACAACAAGTCAGAGGTGCTGAGGTGTTCAGCAGCTTGGCTGTGTTATATTGATGGGAGAAGAGGGTGGCGGATGGACTGGGATGGATGTTTGTGGAAGGATTAGCGGTTAAAGGTGGAATGAGGGGATAGTTTTTGGGAGTAAGAGTGATCGTAGGGTCATGAGGGGAGTGTCAGGATCGTATATATTGAGGATATGACTAGAAGTATTGGACACTTATTTGACTACTGGGGTAGAGAACTGTTTGTTGGATTTATTTATTTTTGTTATTGTTGTGATTACTTTTTGTAACTAATACTACACAGAATTTATAGTACTCTACATAGGAGTTAGACAATACTATACTACTGCGCCTGTGCATACTGCGGCTGTGCATATTGCAGCTGCGCATACTATGACTGTGCATGTTATAGCTGCACGTACTGCGACTGTGCATATATGTGACAGTCACATGTGCATATGGTGAATCCAGTCACAGGTTGTTGTGGAATAGGTGTGTGGATGTCGCCAGAGTATAGAGAATAGGGATGATAACCTGTATAAGAAAAAGTAAATGATGTTTATTCTCACTTCTCAACAGTATAGGGGAGTGGCTGAGTGGCTGGAAAAAGGATCGGGGGAGGGGGGAGACGTGATAGGTGACGGAATGGAATGGAGGGAGTGGAGAACAGGACAGAGAGTGATGGACAAAGGGGTTTTTCGGGAGAGGGATGTCTTCGGGAGGGGAGTTTGAGCAGTTTGAAAAGGTTTCTAGCTGGTCGCCACCCCCCCCCCTTTTAGGTAGATGTCCCACCGTCTACTAAAGGTGTTGGCCTCTAGCCAAGAAGAACGGAGAAGGGTCGTAAATGTATATGACATGCATATACAGAGTGTATGAATGGAAACGGATGGGGATGGACAGATGAGACCTTGGCCAAACGTGCCAAATGACAACGCTGACTGAGAGGTCCCTGCCAAAAAACTTGCCAGCCATTCTGGTATACAAGCATGCACAAGGCAGTTGCATTGACTAGGGCTATTGGCGAAGCTTCCAGCAACGGAACAGGATCCTGGGTGAGGCTTTTGGAACAGTGGCAAATGCCACCTAGACCTAGGCCATTGGGATGCACCTAAAAACGTTAGTAGCTTGACGGATTATAATACTGTCTAATACCCTGTTAATCAATGGATTATAGCGGGTGAGCCAGTTGTGCCCGAATATTGCTGACCAACAGATCTAGTACATGATGGACTGATGGATGGACTGAGATTGTCCAGATGGAAAATCTAGTTAACGTGTCTATGCTGTCAGCAAGCACTACTAGAACAAGAGGGGTTCTGTGAAAAGGTCATAATTGAAGAGGAAATTTCAAATATACTGTGAACTTAATACTGATTGATCAAGCATGCCAGACAGATTACCGAGGGTGGGGTGTTGCCTCCTGGTTGGCAGAAAGGGATGGTGTCCAAATCTATACTGATATTGGTTCAAAAATGCTGGACGTGGATTTGTCTTGTTGGATGTATTTCCAGGAGTAAGACAATCCGGTGAAGCTGTGAGCAGATCCTGATTCAAAACAGTTAGAGAGGGTTACCGAGGAACCTGGTTCCAAATAACAAGATAGAAAGATCATTAAAAGGGTGTCTTGTGAGACCATATTCATAAACCGTGAGTGCACAGAAAGTAGTTTGATTCTGGGTATACTGTCAAGTGTTGGGTACTGACGGACTTTGGTACTGCCGAGGGGTGTTGGCAAAAGGTCAGGCAGACTATGGCCAAGTCCTGCAGGCCAAGAGTAGTGGCATTGGCTTCAATGTGCTCATGTGTTGCACCCTACTTGCTGTGCATGCCACTGTATTTGCAACAGACAGATACTTGGGGGGATGCTGATGATGCCGGCCCGAGTCGAGGACTTAACAGAAGAGAAGAAGGTAGAAGGGTGTTACAACCCATGCCCCCAACAAACCCATACCAACCCCAACAACCACCTACCTCGTTTCCAAAACATCCCCGACCACCAGAGGACGAACGATCACTTTCCGTGGTTCCCGTCCCATAATGTCTGAGCCCCCGATAGTCCGATCCTGATTCCTGTGACCAAAGTTCTGCATCTTGATAACCAATGTGCCAGTCTATCGCATACCTTACTCCCTTATTCTTCTTTCCTATTGACCCTTGTACTTCCTTTCTCCTTGTTTTATAACCGGCAAAGATAGTACAAGGACAGTCGCATGTATATAGTCCCCCAGTCAACTGGACTGTTCGCTAGTACGAATATCGATTTAGTCTTCCACCAGTTTCTGATTCATTTCCGGCAAACTTCTGTCTCCTTTCTGAAATTAGGGACAGACAATCGAGGAGGGTGCAACACATAAGTTGAAGCCAAGTCCCTTCGACCTCGAACACCTCAGTGACCGGATTGTACCATTCCGTGACCTACCCTAAGCTCCTGGCGCCTCCGCCCCCGTCCGTAGTCCGTCCAATCCCCGTCTTCGGTCTTTGGCCCCATTACGGACCTTCACGCTAACCCAGATAGCTCCTTCGGAAGTACTAGCTAAGCGCCTGACATGCGGACTTAACAAAGGGCCTAAGCCTAGTCGATACCCAGAATGAGGAAATATGTACATGCATGTCCTACTTATATAGGTTAAGAAGTGACATGTGGAATAAGGAATGTGGGACAATAAGGTATGCAAAGCATGCAGTTATTGTCCACAACGAATAAAATTAGAATAAGGAATGCAAAGCGGGGATAGAACAATAAAAGACAGGATAATAGAATGTGTCCAAAGATAGGACAATAGGAGGTGCCAGATGAGGAGTGTGGATGGCAGATGTGCCAAGCCAGGACCGGTGCACCAAGTGTTATGCTTGCAGTATGGACACTTGATCGTGGATATAGGATGGTTGCTCGGTTGGCGATGCCGAATAGATGGGTCTTGGTATGTGTACTTGACAGTGGTTAGGACCATGCCCCAAATGCAGAGGAGAGGAAGGAGTGCAGAGGTGAGGCCCAGCACTGGGTCAGGGGCCACTGTTGTAGGTAAGGGTAGTAGGCTGAGGGGGGCCAAGGTGAGTTGGGACTTTTTTTATTTTATTTTTATTTTATTGATTGAATTTTAACAGGCTAAGAAGAAGGCCAAAGAGTGGATGTGAGATGATGGGCCCCCTTGCCCAACCTGCATAAAGAGGGGGATGTGTCAGGTACCAGGAATGCCGACAATGTTTGGGCTGAGCACTATTGCAATAATGCTGACTTCATGATGCTGGTGGGAAGTGGCCAAGTCCTGCAGGCCGGTTGGAATGGCTTGGCTTCAATGTACTCATGCATTGCACCCTACTTTCTGTGCATGCCACTGATTTGGGACAGAAGAGATACCCAGGAGAGTGCCAAGAGTGTTGGCCCAAGTAAAGGAATTTAGACAGCAGAAGGGAGGGCAAGAAGGCATAAACTGTCAGGCCTTGGTAATGCCAAAGGTGCGGGCAGGAACCAGCCAAGTCCTGCAGGCCAGTTGTAGTAGCTTGGCTTCCACATACTCGTGCATTGCACCCTACTTTCTGTGCGTGCCACTGATTTGGAATGGAAGAGATGCTTGAGAGTATGCCAAGAGTATTGGCCTGAGTAGAGGACTTCTAAACAGAGGAACGAGAGCAGGAAGGTGTAAACCTAGTTGATACTCAGACTGAGGAACTATGTACATGCATTTGCTACTGATATAGGCTAAGAGGTTGAATGTGGAATAAGGGTAGCATTAGACATGGAGAAAAGAATAAGGTATGGAGACCATGTGGAAATATTGTCCACAGGGATCTAGAATAGAACAATAAGATGTAAATGAGAATAAGACAATAAGATATGACCAGTAATAAACAAGTAGGAGTGTGAGGGAAAATAGAACAATAGAGGGTGGCCAAATATAAAACAATAGGGCCACGACCAAGTGATAAATGAACAGTAAATGTCTTGAGTGTAAATGTCAAGTACACGTACCAAGACCCATTTATTTGGCAGTGCCAACCGAGTAACCATCCTACATCCATGCCCAAGTGTCCATGCCACAAGCATGTTACTTAGTATGCCAGTCTCGGCTTGGTACACCCACCATCCACACTCCTTGTCCTCACCCCTCGGCCCATCTCATCTCAGGACTTCCTGTCCTTGTTCTATCCTCAGTCACAGCCCTTGTTTTATAGTCAGGCACCTCCTATTGTCCTATCCTTGGCCACATTCTATCATCCTACCCTTTATTGTTCTATCCCCATTTTACATTCCTTCATTCTAATTTTACTCATTGTGGACAATAACCACATGCTCTGCATACCTTATTGTTCCACATTCCTTATGCCACATGTCGCTTCTTAAACCTATATAAGTAGGACATGCATGTACATATTTCCTCATTCTGGGTATCGACTAGGCTTAGGCCCTTCTACCTTCTTCCCCTCTATTAAGTCCTCGACTCGGGCTGGCATTACCAGCATCCTCCCGAGTACCTGTCTATTGCAAATCAGTGGGACACATTGTAGGGTGCATAAATGCATCTCACCCCTAAGGGGTCGAACTCAATATATTTGATTTTCTTATCGATTTCGGTACCATCTTGTGTGCAATTCATTTCTAAAATTTCCGATATATTTTCTGTATTTTTATCCTCAAAATTGAGGAAGCTATTGTATTACTATCTGTATGATACTTACAGGTGCCTGCCCACGCACAATGCACATGGCCGGCTCCCTGGATGGGGACCGGCAACCTGGCTCAAACCTTCGATAGGGTCAAGGGCCGGTTGCAAGGTATTTATGGATGAAACACAACCCGCGCATGCCTCCCTCCTCAGTGGTTAACTACACTGAGGAGGTGAGTTGTATAGTATTATATACAGAGCCTCACGACTGATTTTCTTTTTTATTCTTTCTGTAAGATATTAAACTAGATATATTTTCTGAATATTGTCATGACCACACATTGTGCTTAACCTACTCGGCAGTACCAACCGACCGACCCTTACTCATATCATCCCATGGTGTATGGTTTCGGTTTGGTATACCCGGTTCATCACCTGGTTCATTATCCTTTTCCCCAACTCCTATTCTTTATCATCCCTACACTCTTTTTCTGTCCCCCTCACTCGCTTACCCATGGGATGTTCACTGTTCCCTGCCACTCACTCGCGGCCCTATTGTTTTATTCTCGGCCATTCCTTATTGTTCTATGTCTTTCCCACAATCTCACCACTTATATTTCATTGTCTTACTCTCTCATTATTCTATTCTAATCACTGTGGACTATACCTCCACATGGTCTTCATACCTTATTCTTTTTTCCATGTCTTATGCCACCCTTATTCCACATTCTGCCTCTCAGCCTATATAAGTAGTGGATATGTATACATAGTTCCTCAGTCTGAGTATCAACTAGGTTTATACCTCCCTACTCTCCTCCTTCTGTTCAGAAGTCCTTACTCGGGCCGACACCCTCGGCATCCGCCTGAGTATCTGTTCTCATTACAAGTTAGTTGCACGCACAGGAGGCAGGGCGCAACATATGAGTACATTGAAGCCAAGCCACCCTGACTGGCCTGCAGGACTTGGCCGGTTCTGACAGCACCATCGGCAGTACCAAGGCCGGACAGTATACTCAGACTGACACTACCTCCTGTGCCCTTTACTGCCTAACAATTATGACCCTACAATCCAGATCTACCACCCGCAAAGAGACTAGTGCCCCAGACACCAAAACTGAGGAATCGGTGGAGGTGACTGAGCCAAATAACTCGGCAGGTGCTGGAACTGAGGTTAAGCTTAATGCCTCTGCCCTTCTTAATCCTAATTCCTTGGTAATCCCTCTATCTTCTATTTTGATACCGAGTTCCTCGGTGACCCCTCTTAAATGTCTGATCGATTCAGGTTCTACTCACTGCTTCATAGAATCTTCCTATTTCGGGAACATAAGATTCCCACCACTTCCATGGATTCAATTCCCCTTAAACTATTTGATAGCACTACTAATGCGGTCATTACCGAATCTGTAGAACTACCAATCAAATTTCCATCAGGACAACTACAGTCTATCCGTATGTACGTCACATCACTAGATTCATCTGTATCGGTAGTACTCGGTCACAACTGGCTCACCCGCTACAATCCATTGATTGATTGGGTATTGGGCAGTATTATGTTCCAAAAAACTGCTAATGACCCTAGGTGCATCCCAAAGCCGTCGGTTCAGCCGGCATCTGCCGCTGCTCCACGGCCTCAAACAGGATCCTCTCTGAAATTAGAAGCCCTGCGGATAGCCCTAGTCAATGCAGCCGCCTTTGCTCGAGCCTGCAAACTAGAAGGTTTGCAAGTTTTCCATCTGGACCTTTCGGCCATCAACACTGTCTTGGCACGATCAGCCAAGGCCCCATCCATTCCATCCATTCCCCCCGATCCGGTCGACCTTGAAAACATCCCAAAAGAGTATCATGAATTTGCTGACATTTTCAGCAAAACAAAAGCTGACACTCTAGGACCCTGTCAAGTCCACGTACCGAGACCCATCCGCCGACAGTGCCAACTGAGCAATTACTCTACATCCACAACCAAGTGCCCGCGTTGCCTGCATAACACTTGGTGCGACGGTCCCAGCTCGGCACATTCACCATCCGCACTCCTTGGCTCGTTTTCACCTCGGGACTCCCCATCCTTGTATTATCCTCGGACGCGACCCATTGTGTTATATCCGGCCACTCCTTATTATCCCCTTTCGAGTCACGATCCTATTATACTGTCTTTTATTGTTCTATCCCCGCTTTGCATTCCTTGTTCTAATTTTGTTCGTTGTGGACAACAACCACATTGTTCTGCATACCTTGTTGTCCCACATTCCTTATTCCACATGTCGCTTCTTAACCTATATAAGTAGGACATGGATGTACATACTTCCTCATTCTGGGTATCGACTAGGCTTAGGCCCTTCTACCTTCTTCTCTTCTGTTAAGTCCTCGACTCAGGCCGGCATCTTCAGCATCCCCCTGAGTATCTGTCTGTTGCAAATACAGTGGCACGCACGGCAAGTAGGGCGCAACGCACGAGCACGTTGAAGCCAACGCCACTACTCTTGGCCTGCAGGACTTGGCCATAGTCCGCCCGACCTTTCGACAACACCCTTTCGGCAGTACCAAAGTCCATCAGTATCCGGCTCCTGACAGACCCCACCAACCCTACGATCTCAAGATCACCCTGGAAGATGGTGCCAAGATGCCTCATCCACCCCTCTACTCGTTATCATAATCAGAACTGGAAACCCTGCGCGAGTTCCTTGACGAACACCTGAACATGGGGTTCATCAGGGCCTCCCGTTCCCCGCACGGAGCACCAATCTTATTCGTCTGAAAGAAAGATGGCTCCCTTTGGCTATGCGTTGATTTCCGAGCACTAAACAAAGTGAAAGGACCGGTACCCTCTCCCTCTAATCACTGACTTACTAGATGCCCCCCCAAAAAGCTCGAATTTATACAAAGATCAACCTTTGGCATGTGTACCATCTGATCCGAATTGCCAAAGGAGAAGAATGGAAGACTGCCTTCAAGACCCGGTATGGGTCCTATGAATGGCTAGTCATGCCATTCAGCCTCTCCAATGCCCCTGCGGCTTTTCAGAGGTTTATGAATGACATTCTCGGTGACCTGATAGACCATTGTGCTGTCGCCTATATAGACAACATACTGATTTATTCAGACTCACTCGAGGAGCACCAAGAACATATCCAAGAGGTGCTCCACCAACTCAGAAAAAATGGCTTATTTGTCAAAGCCAGCAAATGTAAATGGCACAAAGACACGGTCAAATTCCTCGGCTACATCCTACATACCGATGGCCTCACCATGTCCGATGACAAAGTCAAGACCATCTGCGACTGGCCTGAACCACGGAAGGTCAAGGACATCCAGTCCTTCCTAGGTTTTGCCAATTTCTACCATCATTTCATTTTTAACTATTCAGACATAACCGTACCCCTTACCTGGCTGACATGTAAAGGCACGACGTGGGCTTGGACCGAAGACTGTCAAAAGTCTTTTGATCTGCTCAAAACAGCCTTCACCTCGGCACCTATCCTACATCACTGGGAACCTGACTTACCCCTGGTCATGGAAACTGATGCTTCAGACTATGCCCTTGCGGCAATCCTTTCCATTATCAATCCCGAAGGTGAGATTCATCCCGTTGCCTTTCATTCTCGTACCTTTACCGCTTCTGAGCTAAACTATGATGTTCATGACAAGGAACTTTTAGCAATTTTTGAGGTGTTCAAGCAATGGCGGCACTACCTCAAAGGCTCTGCCGACCCTGTAGATGTCGTCACTGACTACAAAAACTGTCAGGGGAACCCCCGTGTTTCAACCCCGACCGACGACAGTTCGCCCGTACACCG
>QLPG01000793.1:0-13537 GCA_003314385.1 Gomphus sp. MG54 | reverse complement strand
CCCTGTGCACACCCATTCTGGGTACAGATATTGGGTTCTGTTCATTGATGACAAGACTCACTTTCGCTCTTTCCACCCACTTTGCACTAAGGATGAGGTGTTTGTGGCATTTAAGCAGTACAAGGCTTGGGCAGAGACACAGCTTGGTCTGAAGATCAAGTGTTTGCGTCATGACAAGGGTGGGGAATACATGTCCAAGGAGTTTCAGGCTTTTACAGATCTACATGGAATTGAACACCAACACACTGTTTGTGCCAGTCCACAGCAGAATGGAGTTGCAGAGCGTACCAATCATACAGCTGCTGAGGCCATTACCACCATGCTTGCTGAATCTAAACTACCTGCATCATTCTGGGGAGAAGCATTGGCTGCCTATGTCCACATCTGGAAATGCAGTCCTACTCATTCTCTTCATGACATCACTCCTTCCAGGCATGGTATGGCAAGAAACCATCTGTTCAACACCTTCGTGTTTGGGGATGCACTGCCTATGTCCATGTTCAGAAGGACCAGCGCAAGGGACTTGAGTCACACACTCAGAAATGCATATTCATTGGTTATCCTCCTGGTGTCAAAGGTTGGAAGTTCTGGAATCCTGATATGCGCAAGACTCTAATCAGCAATGATGCTGAATATGATTAGTGCATCCCCCCTGGATCTTCCCCTTCACCTCATTTGCATCCTACTCCAACTCCTGCACAGTTTATTGATGTCTCAGAAGATATGGAAGAAGTGGTTACAACTTACAACCAACCACCACATCCTGCACCAATCCCTGCACAAGACCCATTGCCTCCTCCTGCACCAGTCCCTGATTACCCTCCTTTGCATTGCAGCACTCGTATCTGTCATCCTCTCAGAGAGTGGTGGAAGATTGATCGTGACAAAATTCATCGCAATGTCTCTCCTGAGTCCAATGATGAGGACGAGGATGAGCCTGTTGAAGAGGCAGCTGGTCTCATTTCTGTGTCATGTCATCCAGATGAGTTGCTATCTCCTGCTGTTGCCATGGAGTATGTCTTCAAAGTCAGTGGGATGGAGCCCAGGACACTTGCAGAGGCACTGAAGCATCCTGATGGTTAGCTTTACCTTGATGCTGCTATGGAGGAGATTCAGGCATTGGTGACAAATGGCACTTGGGAAAAGCTCCCTGCTGGTCGTAAAGCTGTTGGCTCTCATTGGGTGTTTAAGGTCAAACATCGTCCTGATGGTTCCATTGAGCATTACAAGGCTTATCTTGTAACCAAGGGCTACAGTCAGCGTCCTGGACTTGACTACACAGAGACATTTGCACCCACTGCCAAGTTTGCAGCCCTTCATGCTATTCTGGCCATTGCTGCCATTGAGGACCTGGAACTTGAATCCTTGGTCAGTGTCCCATTCAGTTGCATGGTCTTGCAGTGAGTGTCCATACAGTTTTCCTATTACACTGGTAGCTGAGCATGCACTGTTGGCCATTTTATACAGTTGCCCTCTGTCTTGCAGTTGGTAGACCCAGACCGTTTGTACAGCATCCTGCTGTGTATGACCCCTGGTTTGCCTCTGGTATTTGTACAGTTACCTTCTGTCTTGCAATTGACTGATCCCCCTTGGCCCTTTCAGCAGTTGCCCTCTGCCTTGCATGCTCTTGTGAAGGAAGTTTTTCTATAGGGTAGTAGTGCCTGCTGGTCACAGCAGGGCTTTGTGTATTGGGATTGGTAATGTGGTCCCAATGTGCTGGTCGATATCTTCTTATGGCCATCTATGCCTGTGTCCTGCACCCCCTGGAACTTGCTAAGCCAAGTATATAGGGTGCAATGTTTGTGCGGTGCATATTCCTACTGTGGATGCCATGAGTTGACCCCCAGGACTTTTGCCTAGTCCCAGCCAGCTAGTTTTACCAGTTGAAAACTGGGAACAATTCCTATGGCAGGGCCCATAACCTGTTGCAACTATAGAGCACAGCCAGGCTACCAGTCACATAGTAGCTGGCCTTTGCACATAGAAGCTTAGGCTAAGACATGTTGATTTCTTCATTGAAACTCAGCTAGGCTACTGTACTAGTTGCTTACTAACACTGTAAGTAGCTTCTACTGCTTGTAACTCCAACACTGAAGGAGTATCACAACTTCACCAACATCTTTAGCAAAGAAAAAGCTAACACTCTAGGACCTCATCGACCTTATGACCTCAAAATCAGCTTGAAAGATGGCACCAAAATGTTACATCTGCCACTGTACTCTCTCTCTATGTTGGAATTAGAAGCCCTTCACAAATTCCTCAACAAGTATCTACACATAGGCTTCATTAGAGCCTCCTGGTCCCCATATGGCACACCAATATTAATTGTTTGAAAGAAGGATGACTCCCTTTGGCTGTGCATTGACTTTAGCACTGAACAAACTTACCAAAAAAGATTGCTATCCTCTCCCGCTCATTACTGACCTCTTAGATGCCCCCCAAAAGGCTCAAATATATTCAAAAATTGACCTTTGGCATGCCTACTATCTCATCCAAATTGCTGAGGGTAATGAGTGGAAGACCACATTCAAGACCTGTTACTAATCCTACAAATGGTTGGTCATGCCATTTGGCCTATCCAATGCCCCTGTAGCTTTTCAAAGGTTTATGAATGATATTCTCAGTGACCTAATAGATCATTGTGCTGTGGCTTACATAGACAATATACTAATCTATTCAGATTCACTTTGAAGAATATTGAGAAAATGTCTGAGAAGTACTACATTGACTTAGAAGAAATGGCTTATTTGCCAAGGCCAACAAATGCAAATGGCACAAGGACATGGTAGAATTCCTTGGCTACATTCTACGTATCAATGGCCTCACCATGTCTGATGACAAATTCAAAACCATCTGTGACTGGCCTGAGCTGAGGAAGGTCAAAGACATCCAGTCCTTCCTGGGCTTTGCCAACTTCTATTGATGCTTCATCTTCAACTATTCAGACATCACCATACCACTCACCCAGCTAACACATAAAGGCATGCGCTGGGCATGGACCGATGACTGTCAAAAGTCTTTCAGCCTGCTTAAGATGGCATTTACCTTGGTCCCAATTCTGTGTCATTGGGAACCTGACCTACCTTTGGTTGTAGAGACAATGCTTCAGACTATGCACTTGCAGCTATACTTTCAATCAGTGATTCTGAAGGCAAGATTCACCTTGTCACTTTTCATTCCTATACTTTTACCACTCCTGAACTAAACTATGATGTTCATGATAAAGACCTTTTAGCAATTTTTGAAGCATTTAAACACTAGTGGCACTACTTTAAATGCTCTGCCGACCCTGTTGATGTCATCACTGATCACAAAAACCTCAAATACTTCTCCATTACTAAAGTTTTGACCCATAGACAGGCTTGGTGGTCCAAATACCTATCTCAATTCAACCTCAACATTTGTTTTTGTCTGGGAAAGCTTAGCACAAAACCCAATTTGTTAACTAGACAATAGGATATCTACCTAAAAGAGAGAGGTAGCAACTACAGCACCATCAATCCTCAAAATCTTCAGCCAATCTTTATGACTACTCAATTAGTAGAATCCCTATGAGCTACCCAACTCTTCATTCCAACCTTATGAGAAAGTATCATTATGGATTCAGAAACTCTTCATTATGATATACTTTCAGCTCTCCCTACTGACCCTATAGCAATGCTACATCTTGGCCCTACCAAAACACTGAATCTAAGCTGGATGAAGACCTGTCAGGAGAACCCCCAATCATGAACCCTGACCGGCGCCAACCCACCCATACTCCACACCTAACTGACCAAAGTCTGCTCAACCCACCCATGGCAGTACCGAGCGTACCGCACACCGAACCATCATCCCTGTTGGCAAGTACCCTTTAGAAGGGTCGACTGTAACTCTTGGCTCCCCTTTCATCATTCGTTCTCAGGGTCGAGGCCCTGGCGGAACTTCCCGGTCAGTATGGAGGGTGATGCCTGGTAGAGCACGGAGCACCATAGCAATAGTGCTTATATACAGTAGTCAGTGGGCGAAGGGTTCCCTAGAGTTTTCTCTTTGGATCCCCCTTTGCCAGGTAGGCTAGCCCCCATGTATTAGGTACCATACTAAAACTTTGGATCCCCCTTTGCCAGTACACCGCCTTAGGGTAGAACGCCTGCTTAGGTTGCCCTTACAGTAGAAAACTCTCTCCTTCGAGAACCGGCTGCTCCTTTGTACGACTCCAAATCGAATTTCTTCGGAAGTAGCGATAGCAGCAGCCCCTCCTCATTCACTTACAAAAAACCTTACTCCCCATGGACTTGCCATCAGCCCAGGAGTTATTGGACCAACTGGCTGGCATAGAACAGGAGTTACTAAGAGAAAGAAGAGAGAAGCAGGACCTAGAGATGAGGCTGAACACGCTACAGGCAACCACGATGAATCTAGTGGCAGGCCTCCAGACCTGCATTTGACAGCCCATGAAACGAACGGTAGAACCCGCCAAGCCCTCTGAGTTCGATGGTGACCGTTCACATGGGCGTGCGTTCATGCAGTCTTGTACCTTGTACCTTGGTGTCTGTGCTGCTGATTTTCCTGACAAGCGGTCTCAGATCCTCTGGGCACTGTCCTTTATGAAGACGGGAAGAGCAGCAACCTTCTCTAGCCGAGTGTTCACACATGAAGCAAAGACAGGCAGGCCACTCTATGCCAACTGGAAGGCCTTCATGGAAGCCTTTCGAAAACACTTCTACCCCTTGTGTAGAGGAATTGGGATGTCCCCTATCACTTCTAGTCATTTTTTCGAGCTTAATCAGTCTGCATATGTCCAAACCTCTTCCAACAAAAATATCCACTTAAAACCGCCATATCTTGGCAACAAAAAAATATAATAATGTTTTTGGCAGGCCAATCAAGAGTGAAATACCTCTAGTAATTAACTCTTGATTTGCAAGAAGATTGAGCCAAGGAATGATCATAAAAATATGTATATTGTCGCCTATCTATGTATGAATCCGCAAGCCACAACAACTATGGAACCAATATTCAAACCTATGAAAAAGGCTCCAAATTTCTGGCTCAAGTTCTCAGTCCACTGAACAACAAATTCCTGGAACTTATATATAATATTAATATTTCGTGACATGACCAGTCATGAAAGTACCAGTCATGGGAATATTATATTTCTTTATTGTAAAAGTAGATACAATAGGTGACAAAATGACTCCTCAGGCTTCCAAAGCATTCCAATACTTTCTGAACACCTCCACAAGCTTCATGAAGGTATTGCCTTATCAGGAGATTACATAATTAGCTTAGAATTAGTATAAAAGAAGCTAGTTATGTAGTGTAACAATAACAATCATTTTCACCTACATTAATCCACAGGATTAAGCAAGTGCCAGCAGCACTCTCATAAGTAGACTGAAGTCTTCTTAAGTAACTGGTCCGAAGACCAGAAGCTACACTCTACAACAAGTCCGAATATTTGTTGATTAAGTTTATTCTGAAGAGTAAACTTTAACCTTGCTACCAAAGTGGCAGGTTACCCTCATAACCTAAATCCATAAAAACTAAGAAAGAACTAAATCAACTAAAAAATAGAAAAGTGGAAATAAATCTAAACCAGTCTAGAACTAATAGTTTAACACTCTTAAACTATTAATTCTATACGTAACAAACAGGATACCTGACAAGACCCCCCTTAAATATTCTCTTTGGACAAACGACCCGGATCAGAATCAATAAAGACATTTTGCACAACTACGTGAGATCTCATTAAATCTTTATTGCAATACTCTTGTAATAACAGGTTATGTGAATCTCTGGAGTATAATCTCTTAATTGGGTTCTCTGTAAAAATAGCCAGTGCAAGTGTATTTTGTTGTCCTCCTGCATCTTGTTGGAGAACTTGACTTGCCTTAGTTCACACCAAAGTTTTGTCACTGCTTCTCGGGTTCCAAAACACCTTGCACAAGGCCACTGAGGTGGCAAACCAATTAGAGTCACGCCAGTACCACCAAGGCAAGCGTTCGGTTGACAAGTATATTGACCAATTCGAAGACCTAGTCAGAAAGGCCGAATACACGGATGGACGGTCCATCGTCATAAAGTTTCGACAAGGCCTTGACCCCACTATCAAAAGTCGCATCGCACTGATGCTAGACGGGAGACCAAAGGATGATGACATCTCGGCATGGTACACCACAGCCCGAGCGGTGGCCCTCACATGTGCAGTGAATGAAGCCTTTCAGGGGCCTCGATTCCCATCACTACATGCCTCAGCGCCACAGCCCAGCCGAAAACCCGTCGAATCCGCAACCAAGTAAGCAGTACCCACTCCCCCTAGAACATCATCAGCCCTCATTCCCCCGATGCCACCCCTTGGGCCCATGCTGATGGACATTGATGCAACCAGGCAGCAGTATCCTCTGCCACTCACATGCCGACGATGCGGCAAGGCTGGCCACTTCACCCGAGAATGCCCTCAGGCATATGATGTGTGTTTCATGACGGCGGAAGAGCGTGAAGAGATGCTAGAGCACTGGATGGTCTCCGCAGACCTTCGAGATACCGATGAGGCTGGGGAGGTTGAAGATGTGGATTTGGGGGATTTTGCCCAAGGCAGTGAGTGAAGGATGTGCCCTCGCTGCCCTTGTTTAATCACTTTGCTGCTCTGTCTATAGACTCTGATACGGGGAATACAACTCTGGATTCAGATGATGATGCCTCAGCTGTAAGCGATACAGACACTCCTAAACCGATTCCACTGAAACTACCATCCCCCCTTCCTAGGTTGAAACATTGGGAATGCAGTCTCCCAAAACATTACGTAGTGGCTTCCACCCCCTCTCCAAATTCCCTGAACCTCAAGGTGGAAATACAGACTACCGACACCGCAGAGGTTAAAGGAGTAACCGCCCTACTAGACAGCAGAGCCATGGGACTGTTCATAGACTGGAAGTTCACGATCGCTGAAAGATTGAACTTGCACCCGTTAACTTGACCCACACCAGTGTACAACATCGACGGTACCCCAAATGAGGGAGGAGCAATCCAACACGTTGTCGATGTGATCTTACACTACCAAGACCACATGGAACGGGCCGTGTTTGCTGTGACCAACCTGGGGAAGCATAACATGATCCTTGGCTATCCCTGGCTTCACAATCATAAACCTGAAGTCAACTGGCATATGCAAGAAGTCACACTAAGTCGGTGCTTGGCCCAATACCACATCTGCTGGGTCAAGCTAGAGAAGGAATGACGGGAGGAAATGGCAGTCCAGACTCTTTGGACTGGCCCCCTGCCAGGCATGATGACTGACGAGTCTGAAGACTGCGAAGGTACTGACGACGGCATGCCCTTCCTAGAACCAAGTGATCGCCTTTTCGCGACTGTGGCCCCCCTGGACGTTCCGATCGCTACCATCACGGCTGCCACCACTGCACAGCAATTGGCCGAACGGGCACTCGGCCTGTAAGGTGTACCCTCTCTCTCCGAGCGAACAGTGAGAACTGGACGAGTTCTTACAGGAGAACCTGTGCATGGGACGCATCCGCCCCTTGAAATCCCCCATGGGGAGCCCCATATTCTTCATCAAGAAAAAAGATGGCTCCCTCCGACTGGTCCAGGATTATCGGGTACTCAATGCAATGACGGTGAAGAACCGGTACCCCCTCCCCATCATCTCGGAGCTCATTGCACAACTTCGAGGAGCCAAGTACTTTACCAAGTTAGATGTGCGATGGGGGTTTAATAATGTATGGATTACGGAGGGAGACAAGTGGAAGGTGGAATTCCGCACGAACCGGGGACTGTTTGAGCCCCTTGTCATGTTCTTTGGCCTCACTAATAGCCATGCAACATTCCAGACCATGATGAACGACATCTTCCAGGACCTCTTAATGGAGGGACACGTGTGTGTGTACCTGGATGACATCCTCATCTTCACTGAGACCCTCGAAAAGCATTGACGAGTTGTTCGAGAGGTTCTCAAACGACTAAGGGCCCACAAGCTCTACCTTTGACTGGAGAAGTGTGAGTTTGAACAGACCAGGATCGAGTACTTGGGCCTTATTATATCTCATGGCAAGGTGGAAATGGATCCCATCAAGGTCGAAGGAGTCACGGGTTGGCCAACTCCTTTGAACCAGAAGGAAATTTCTATTGGAGGTTCATCGAGAGATTCTTGCACCATGCCAGGCCATTTTTCGAACTTGTGAAGAAGGACGCCAAGTGGAAGTGGGGAGATGAGGAACAGGCGGCCTTCGAAGGGCTCAAGACGAAGTTTACGATGGTGCCCATCCTCGGGTTCGCCGACGATACCCGCCCTTACCGAGTAGAAGCTGACAGCTCTGATGTGGCCACAGGGGTGGTCCTTTCACAGCAGTCACGCGAAGATGGCAAGTGGCACCCGATCACCTTTTACTTGAACAGCCTCTCCCCAGTGGAGAGGAACTACAAGATCCATGACAAGGAGATGCTCGCTATCATCTGAGCATTGGAGGAGTGGAGGCACTTCCTGGAGGGCGCTAAACACCGCATCAAGATCTGGACTGACCACAAGAACCTAGAATACTTCCGATCCTCGAAGAAGTTGAACCGGCGACAAGCCCGCTAGTCCCTCTACCTCTCACGCTTCAACTTCGACCTGTGGCACAGACCGGGAGTAGCGATGGGGAAGTCTGACGTGCTCTCGCATCGGTCAGACCATGGATCGGGTGCAGGCGACAATAGAGACCTAGTCTTGCTCCGACCAGAGCTGTTCATGATATGGGCCCTAGAAGGGGTAGCACTGGAAGGGGAAGAGCAGGGGATTGCCTGAGAACTGAAGAGGGTGCTTACCAGAGGGACACTAGAGGATGAAGTAGCAGAGGTGGTGAGGAAACTGCGGGAAGCAGGAGGGAGGTCGTTGGTTTCAGCCGAATGGGCAGAGGCCGATGGGCTGTTGACCTTTCGAGGGAAGGCATATGTTCCGGACATGGGAGGTCTCCAGCGACGGATAGTAGCCCATCACCATGACTCAAGGGTTGCCGGGGATCCCGGTCACTGGAAGACCCTCGAACTTGTCTTTCGAAACTACTGGTGGCCTTACATGTCTCGATACATCAGCGAGTATACCAAGACGTGCGACCTGTGCCTACAAACGAAGGTCCAGAGGCAGTGACCAGTCAGGGAACTCCACCCGCTCCTGATCCCTGAGACACGGTGGGATACCATAAGTGTGGACTTCATAGTGGAGCTCCCCGACATGCACGGGTATGACACCATGATGAATGTGGTAGACTCGGTATCGAAATAGGTGCACTTCATACCAACCCACACGACAGTAACGGTGGCTGGAGTAGCATGACTCTTCCTACACCACGTTTGGAAGCTACATGGGTTGCCGAGGGTGGTGGTGTCCGACCAAGGAGTGCAGTTTGTCTGCGAGTTCACACGGGAGCTCTACCGCTTACTAGGCATTCGCTTGGCGGCCTCTATGGCCTACCACCTGCAAACGGATGGTTAGACCAAACAGGTGAACCAAGAACTGGAACAGTACTTGCACCTCTTCGTCAACAAGAGACAAGATGACTGAGATGACCTCCTACCCCTAGCCAAATTCCAGTACAATAATCACGTTCATGCCTCAACTCAGGAGTCCCCCTTCTTTCTGGACATGGGTAGACACCCATGGATGGGATTTGAACCATACCAACCCCCATCGCATCTCAAGTCTGTAAACGAGTTCAAGGAGCAGATGGAGGGGGCACTTTCGGAAGCAAAGGCGGCCCTGGTAAAGGCAAAGGATGATATGGCGACTTATTACATCTGTAAGCACCAGCCGACACCGATGTTTGTCCCGGGCGACAAGGTGTACCTCGACACTAGCGACATTTGGACCAATCGGCCGTCCAAGAAACTAGCGCACAGGCAACTCGGCCCCTATCTCATGGAGGAACAAGTGGGGTCTCACGCATACCAACTTCATTTCCTGAAGACCTTGAGCCGTCTTCACCTGGTCTTCCCCATCGTTAAACTAACCCCGGCCCCAGCAGACCCCATCCCAGGTAGGCGACAGCCCCTTCTATTACAGCCAATTCTCGTCGACCAAGAGGAACACTTTGAAGTTGAACAAGGACTCGACAGCTGGATGAGAGTGAATCGATTACAATTCCTTATCAAATGGAAGGGTTATGGCTACGAGGAGAACTCATGGGAGAATGAAAGCAACGTCTGGGCCCCTGACCTTATCGCCGACTTCTACCATCCACACCCAGGTGCCCCATGCCAAATCCGCACCTTGGACGTGTCCGCCTTTAGATCCCGCACCCCAGTCCTGCCCGTGGGGATCAATGCGTTGGGGACGCTGCATTCTAGAGGGGGGGTAATGTCAGGGGAACCCCCGATCATGAACCCTGACCGGCATCGACCCACCCGTACTCCACACCTGCTGACCGAAGTCTGCTCGACCCACCCATGGCAGTACCAAGCATACTGCACACTGAACCATCATCCCTGTTGGTGAGTACCCTTTAGAAGGGTCGACTGTAACTCTTGGTTCCCCTTTCATCATTCATTCTCAGGGTCGAGGCCCTGGCGGAACTTCCTGGTCGTGTTAAGTCCACGTATCAGGCACTTAGCTAGTACTTCTGAAAGAGCTATCTGGGTTAGCGTGGAGGTCCGTAACGGGGCTGAGGACTAAAGATGGAAGTTGGACGGACTACAGACTGAGGCGGAAGCACCAGGAACCCTAGGGTCGGTCGTGGATTGGTTCAATCTGGTCACTAAAGTGTTCGAGGTCGAAGGGACTTGGCTTCAACTTATGTGTTGCACCCTCCTCGATCGTCTGTCCCTAATTTCGGAAAGGAGATGAGAGTTTACCCGAAATGAATCGGAAACTAGGTGGTAGACTAAGTCGATATTTGTACTGGGGAACAGTCCAGTTGACTGGGAGACTATATACATGTGACTGTCCTTGTACTATCTTTGACGGTCATAAAACAAGGAGAAGGAGAGTACAAGGGGTCAATAGGAAAGAAGAATAAGCGAGTAAGGTATGCGATAGACTGGCACGTCGGTTATCAAGATGCAGAACCTTGGTCACGGGAATCGGGATTGGACTAGCGGGGATCCGGACATCACGGGAACGGAAACCACGGAAAGTGATTGTTCGTCCTCCGGTGGTTGGGGAGGTTTTGGAAATGGGGTAGGTGGTTGTGGGGGTAGGTGTGGGTTTGTTGGGGGCATGGGATGTAACAGGTCGGTACGGAGGGCGATGCCCAGTAGAGCGCGGAGCACCATAGCAATAGTGCTTATATACAGTAGTCAGTGGGCGAAGGGTTCCCTAGAGTTTTCTCTTTGGATCCCCCTTTGCCAGGTAGGTTAGCCCCCATGTATTAGGTACCATACTAAAACTTTGGATCCCCCTTCACCAGTGTGCCGCCTTAGGGTAGAACACCTGCTTAGGTTGCCCTTACAAGACCCTAGATGGTTTCCTTTGAATAGACAATTGAATCTACATTCCTGACTCCAATAACCTCAGTCTACATGTACTACAATACAAGCATGATCATGTCATGTCCTCTTGAGACATTTCAGTCAAAATAAGATGCTAGCCTTGGTCCACTATGAATACAACTGGCCAGGCCTACATACTTTGGTCATTGAATTTTGTAAATCCTACATGGCATGTATGTGTCAAGCCCGCAACACCGAGCACCGACTCACTCGGGAATACCGACTAACCAGCCCTTACCCACATCATCTCGCACTACTGTGCGGCCTCGGCTCGGTACACCCGGTACATCATATGGACCACTCCTCTCATCCATCCCCCTTCATTGTTCCTTCACCCCCTGTCCACTGCTTAACCCGTTTCCCCTGAACAACATGACAGCCACTCATTGTCCTGGCCACTGCCATTGTTTTATCTTGGGCCATCCTCTATTGTTCTGTTCCCACCCACCATTTCATTATCTTATTCTCAGCATACTCTATTATTCTAATTCCACTTACATTCCTTATTCTATTTCTGATCACTGTGGACAATGCCTCCATGTGGTTGCCTCATACCTTATTGTCTCCATTCCTTACGCCACCCTGTTCCACATCTTGCTTCTTAACTATAAAAGTAGCAGGATGTATGTAGATAGTTCCTCACTCAGAATATCAATTGATTCGCACCCCTTTATCCGCTCCCTATTTCTAAAGTCCTTCACTTGAGCCGATGCCCTCGGCATCCTCTCGAGGCTCCTCTCACTATCCAAATTAGTGGCATGCATGGAACAGCAGGGCACAACGCACGAGCACGTTGAAGCCTAGCCACCCCGTAACGGTTTGTAGGATTTAACCAATATCTTGGCGTCACCAAATCTTGACAATGACCCTTGCTTCCATCAATATGTGTATCTCATCACTGTCTATCGTAACAAGATAGGTTACAAAACGGATGAAGACGATGCGCAGAAAGCTAAGATGGAAAGGAACAGGTTGGAGAGGCAGTGGAAGCGAGAGGCTGAGGCTGCCCGAATTACCCAGGCTGAGGTCAAGAAGAAGGAGGGTGAGGATGTGGCAAAAGTGGCTGCTAAAT
Source organism: Gomphus sp. MG54 (assembly GCA_003314385.1). Classification (NCBI taxonomy): domain Eukaryota; kingdom Fungi; phylum Basidiomycota; class Agaricomycetes; order Gomphales; family Gomphaceae; genus Gomphus; species Gomphus sp. MG54. The sequence continues at coordinate 1,008 of QLPG01000793.1, read as the reverse complement.
TAGTAGCAGAGAGGGAAGAGACTGATAGTAAAGTGACTGACGCTACTGCTGAAGCTGCCAAGAGGGATCGGGAGGGGTTGGCAAAACAGGCGGGGAACTGGGGCCTCGAGGATGCAACTGAGACAGGACCTCCTCTGAATGTAGGGAAACAGGGTAAGGTTCCTCAAAGCAAGGGTGCTGGTGCTACAGGGGCTCCCGAGGTTTTGGGAAGACCGGATGTTTTACTCTGTAAGAGGGGTAGGAGTATGGGGCCAGAGTTTACTAAGAAAATGAATATGAGGAGAGTGCTGATGGGGAGTAAGGTATGTGGGGATTTATTTTGTTTTGTTATTATTTATTTATTTTTATTTTATTTATTTTTATTTTCCCTTTATTAGCTCAAAAAAAAGCTGACCTGAGAATGGTTGCCGTCCCTCCATCCTCCTTGCAATCATTGCAAGGAACGCGAGGAGAATTGTCTAGTAAGGAATGTAGGGGCAGCGTGTGGGCGATGCAATGCCTGCCATGTGAAGTGCAGCCTGGCGGCACCTCGCAGCGCAAGGTTAAGAGTCGGGAAGAGGTAGAGTCGGAGAGGGAGAGTGAGGAAGAACAGAGCAAGAGGGAGGAAACAGAAACAGAATGAGAGGAGGAGCGGCCGATGAAGAGGCTGAGAAGGGCCATCACAAGGCGGCTGATAGGTCTGAGGCTGAGTGGTCGATCAATGACTGTGGATGTTCCACAGCTGGAAGAGTCAGGGTCCCGGCATGCCATCGAGATCTGGGAAGACATCCTGCAGGGGCAGGTGTTGATGACCAGAGTTTTTCTCCAGATGGTGGAGGTAGTTGAGTACATAGGTCACGCCATGGCCTTGATGGGTGAGGATTGGCACGGCAGTTTGGGAATACCAGGCCATACGTGAGTTCCAGAAGAGTTGGATGGGAGTGAGAGTCTGGGAGAGGACCAGTTGAAGGATGATAATGGTGAAGAAGATAAAGGGGAGGATAAGGAAAAGGATGAGACTTTGAAGGA
>QLPG01000776.1:0-13584 GCA_003314385.1 Gomphus sp. MG54 | reverse complement strand
ATCATAGAAAAATCATAGTATTATACTATGAATAGATCTGTAATATTTGGAATTGATAGACCTGTCATAAAGATCATATGTGTTGTAGCATTCATTAAAAGATGTTATTCTGCTCAATACTAACACACCAGGGGACTCCTGAGCTGTTCTTGCATCCACAGATCATATAAAAAATTGTTTGTTGTACTGCACTGGATCTACATTTGACATTGTTTCTGCCTCTTCCTGAGGGTATTGAGACCGAGTGCCGGGCGCTGGCTGAAGACCATCAGCTAGATGTAGGCAAGGAAAAGTCACCCAATCACAAGATTCCTGTGGAACGCCACCACCTGCATAGGTTCCAGAATGTTTACGTTCGACGATGAGCATCTTGAAGCGTGACGATCGACTGTACCACGCTACCATATTTCAGTGAATTCAAATCCCCTCTTTTATCCAGCAACTGCCGAACGATGCCACCGTGACCTCGCTTGGATGCCGTCTCCAGCGCAGTCCCATAAAATCCTCCCCTTGCGTAGATGTCCATTCCTTTCTCCAACAGCATTCGCACAATGGCCTCGGATCCGGTTGAAGACGCCGCTAGCAACGCACTGCCATAATGGCCGTCGTGCGTGTTTACTTGTGCGCATTTCTCCAGCAATGACTGAACGACGGCCTCGTGACCTCCCAATGCCGCTGCTTGTAACGCAGTACCATAACAACCAGATTGAGTATTTATTTCTGTGCACTTGTCCAGCAACAGCCGGACGATAGCGTGGTGGCCTCCCAATGCTGCTGCTTGCAATGCACTGCCATAATAGGTATCTTTGATGGACCTCTTCTCCAGCAGCAACCGAATGATGGTCTGGTTACCCCTAGACGCCACTGCCTCTAGCGTAGTACCCAAATGGCCTCCTGGGATATTCATACTTGCACACTTGACAAGCAACATCTGAAAGACACCGTCATGTCCATTTGAAGCTGCGGCCTCTAGCGGAGTGCCATGAGTTCCTAAGTGTGCATTTATATCCGCTCCATTCTCCAGAAGATAGCGAACGATGTCGGGGTGGCCACCAAATGAGGCCGCTTGCAGCGCGGTGCCATACTCTCCTCCTTGCACGTTCACATCTGCTGTTTTATCGATCAATAGCCGAACGATCGTCACATGGCCTTTTAACGCCGCCGCCTGCAGTGCACTCCCGAAATTTCCCGCCACCACATTGATATCTGCTCCTCTCTCTAGCAGGTAGCGAACCATGCCCTGGTGGCCACGAAATGAGGCCGCTTGCAGCGCGGTGCCGAAACATCCTCCCTGCACATTCACATCTGCTGCTTTGTCGATCAATAGCCGAACGATCGTCTCATGGCTTTTTGACGCCGCTGCTTGCAGTGCACTCCCGAAGCGTCCTGCCACCATACTGATATCCGCTCCTCTCTCTAGCAGGTAGCGAACGATGTCGGGGTGGCCACCAAATGCGGCCGCTTGCAGCGCGGTTCCATACGTTCCTCCCTGTATGTTCACGTCTGCTGCTTTGTCGATCAATAGCCGAACGATCGTTTCATGGCCTTCTAACGCCGCCGCTTGCAGTGCACTCCCGAAGGATCCTGTCACCGCATTGATATCCGCTCCTCTTTCTAGCAGGTAGCGAACGATGCCCTGGTGGCCACGAAATGAGGCCGCTTGCAGTGCGGTGCTGAAAAATCCTCCCTGCACATTCACATCTGCTGCTTTGTCGATCAATAGCCGAACGATCATCTCGTGACCTCCTGATGCTGCCGCTTGCAAAGCACAGCCATATTCCCCTCCTTGCATATTCACTTCGGCTCCGTTTGTTAGAAGTAAGCGAACTATGTTCTCATGGCCGTGAAACGACGCTGCCTGTAATGCACTACCCCAATTACCTTGTCGGACATTCACCTCTGCACCAACTTCCAGAAGATTTTTGACCGCTCTTTTCAACCCAGCCCATGACATATAATACAGAGAAGTAGACTTCTGAGGTAATGTGTGCCAGTCTTTATCCGGGTTGTAAAGTGATAGCCAATTCATATACACCGCATCGGTTTGAAGAAGGTCCATTGTTAGCCTGTGTAAATCATCTGATTCATCATCACCTGACAAAGCGTGGTACATCCAATTTTTGGCAGCATAATCAGATAATGGATAGGAGGCTCGGGTACTCGGGAGTATGCATCCAGGGTGGTTGAATTGCAGCAGGTAACCAAGACATATCCTAGCAATGGATGTATTGGCGAGTCTTGTGTTTAAGTGATAGAAACACATTTTGTTGTTTCGTTGGCTAAGGTAGTCCGAGGTGAGATATTCCCGAACGGAGAAGTGGGCCAGGGTGAGTTCTGCAGCTCTAGGGAAGCGTTCCCAAAATGAGTCAATGTTTCCTTCCTCGTTATTGAAATCGGCTCTATAAGATCTCTCGGCATCTGGGAAGCTAATGATAACTAGACTCGAAAACATGGCTAGAAGTTTTTGCGAATCCAGAGGTCGCCGTCCTGGTTTGTAAAGATCACCGTCTTTCGAGTCTGGATCGGTAGCCAGTATTTCGATCGCTTCTCGAAGTGATATTGCTCTCGAAGAAAATGTAAGCCACTGCAAGATCCTGAGTGTTCCCTGGCTGTGTTGCTGGCGAATGCTTGAGAGAATTCGATCGTAAGTCTCATATAGACAGACTGGGAGCGACTCCAATGTCTCCATGAGGCCGTCATGCGTAAAGCAGTCTCGTAGTGCATCTAACTGACAAGCTACCCATCGAAACCTTACCAATCTATCAGACATTAACAACTTTTGAAGAGACTGATTGACCACTTTACATTCCATGAGCACCCTTAGTCAGAACATCTTTGATTTTCTCCCTCTCCTCTCCAGAGTACACAGCAAACTCGCAATCATCCTCCAGTGTTTTGGACACGTGCACAAGAATGTCACCGTCGACAAGGATGCCGTCCATGGGTACGACATGTGAAACAAGAGGGTTCAGTACTCTCGTGATATCATCCTCCTGCCGACTTGTTGCCAACAGGTGTAATGGACCAAGTCCCCAGCCGTGTATCTCTTTAAGACATTTCAGAAATTCACGGCGATCGTGGCATTCATCGAGTGCATCAAAAACAATGTACGCATGGTGCAAGCTCTGGATCATGGATTTCAGAGTTGAAATTAATTGTTCCAGAGTGGGAGATCGGAGGCCATTCGCATTCTCAGAGAATAGTTTCTCCAATGCATCAGGGGTGTGGGCACATTGCAAGTATAGCTGCCTAATTATGACCCGAAAAACAATGTTTGGATGGATGTCCATGTTGCCGAACTCGAAGTAGAAATAGGCATATCCGAACGAGGGGTCTCTCTCACAGTGAAGAACAATCTCTTCGATGATCGTAGAACTGATCAATACATGTGTTAACACATATCCTTAGAAAAAATTAGTCTACGAACCATAGGATCGTTTTTCCTGCGCCAGCTGCACTCGTCTGTCAGGAGGAGAAATGGACTAAAAAAAGGCAGTAGAAACTCACGGATGCCATGGAGCCAGAGGAACGAGTTGGTCTTGAGTTTCCATTCTTTGAAAATTTCTCCCTCCACAAACCACAATCCGGTCGTTTCTTGTCGCTCCTTTTGAGCACGGGCATGTTTTGACCAGGGGTCAGGACCCGCCAGCCAATCGTATATCTTCTGCCGACGATCATCTTTATGTAACGTTCGTAGATCAGCTTGGTATGAACTAGGCTGAAGGATAGGATGAATAGCCATGGTCCTGGCACTTACCAGGGTTTGAGTGAGAGTTGATATAGATTCTATTGTGCAAAGAAACAGTTCTACCAGCACCTGCAATGCAAATGGGAATTAGCGCAAAGTTGTTGAGCTCGTAACTTCAATGGATAACATACGAAAGATGTTATTGGACAAAGCAGAATATATTCCTGGTGAGGATGTTACCTGCGCCTGATTCGTTTCTGGTACAGAAGTCTGAGTTCGTCGATCCTGAGGCATGATTAGAATTCCAACAGTTGTTCAGGACTAAGAGGTAGAGGTCGCACACGACGTTGGATAAGGTTTCTCTCATGCACAGCCTCCCGAAGCCACAGCGCCGCGTCTATTACGCCAGCACACAGCGAACATCTATGTCGCCTTGTAATGAGCAGCGTAGTCGAGGAATCGGCTATATGAAGGATGAGGCTCATGGACTAGGAAGATAGCATGCCACGGAAATTACAGAACTCCAACTACACTATCCCACCACAGGTTATTGAACTGATGAAGGTATCTCCCAAAACAGCACTGACGTCACACCGTTCCCCTCGCAATTACCGGGATCGATTTAAAAGCACTTATCCGTTACACCACATATTATGCCATCCCGACGCCAAATGGATGCAATTTGTTTATCATCCCCATTAAGGTTTCCCCGCCAATCGTGCACAATCGCCGGGCCAAGCCTAATATGGTTCCGATACGTCACTACGGTCCCAATTGAGTGCCCTGGACCTCCTGCTCAGGATCGAGGTCAGAGTTGACTGAAGTTGAGAATGTCCTACATTATACTACATCTGGTGAACCCAAATGATGATCCCATGGATATTTAGTCTCAATCAGACCAATCAGGGTTGCACTGCAGACGGAGCAGGAGCATGTGCAGCCCTCCTCGGAAGTAGGACTCAAATGATCAAGTCCACCCTGGAATGTCTCAGTCTTGATCACATCAATCAGGGCTTGTACAGATGGAGGGGATCGGAGAAAGGAGATTATATTACATTCGGTCAAAAAACTGCCCCAATGTTTGTGCATTTTAGAAAGATTGATATTTTGTGAAGGAATGACATCAGGAAAGGTTCTGAAATTTTCACATGATATACTAGAACATGTTGGCTATCTACCAACTTAGGAAATCATGGAATTCCAATCAAAACTCATTGCTCAATAAATCAAACAAAATAATCACTCATTGGGGCAGTTTTTTGACCCACTATTATTTTATAATCTAATACTTTGTATGACCCCCCTTTGCCTTTAAAACTGCCTGTATCCTCCTATGGTGCACGTCACTTAGTCACCGCAACTTTGTGACAGAGGCCAAATTGGGGAGGCGACCTCAGATCTGGCACTTAGCCAGCACTCTGCAAGGGAAGAGGGGGGTACCCGGTACCGAGTGAGTTGGATGTACATAGGTCCAAACATATGTCAAATAAATGGAGTCACTTGATTGGAGGATACTGAGAGAAGTGAACATGTTCTACATCTGACCCCATCCACTCTGCCAAAATGCTCGGTAGACCAACAAATGCCGCATGGACCAGAAAGGAGAACCTTGACAGAGCACAAAAAATACACCAGGAGGCAAGACGAGCTCCTCCACAGTCAAATTCTTCCAATGGCGAGACCCCTAAAGATGGAGAAGCTGAGGCCAAGAGTTCTGGGGACAACATTGTGTGTACGGAGTGGAAGGGCAGCATCTTGCATTGTTTGTCTTCTTCTGATGAACCAATAAGCATCTCTGATAATGACAGTGAAGAGGAGGAACTTGAAGAGTTGTTGGCCAGTGAGCTGGAGGATGTGCAGAAATGCCTGAAGACACTGGAGTCCACTTCGCAGCCCAAACCAGATGCATACTCAGTGATCATGTGCAAAAAGACTGGGAAGGAGTGGAAGAAGGCAGAGTCCCATCACTCACTTGGCTACAATAGACAATCGATCTGATCGAACAAACAGCATGAACAATCTGGAACGATGAAAGCAAAGGGAGATGCAGAGCTTAGAAATAGATGGGTAGGGTCTTGACTGAAATGAAGTGGCAATGAGTACTTACACATTCACAGCAAGAGTGCATCCTTCATGTGGGGTTTTCTGTGCCCAAAAACAAAGCCAGTTGTTGTGCCAGGGTATGGCACACTTCTACTGGCTGAGAAACCCCATACTGCTATTAGGGTGGACCCTGCACCAGACATCTCGAGGGGGGCCACATTGCAGGACCATGAGACATTTACTGGGCATGCATCAGATCAATCAGAAGACAATAACGATGATGCAGCCAATGCAGACAATGAGGATGAACCTGATAATGAGGGTGAACCTGGTGATAGCAGTGAATGTGGAACTACCGTGTTGAGGCACACTGCCATAGATCTGGCAAAGGCCATGAAGTGCAGGGATGCTGCACTGCTGGCAATGAGGAATAACAGTTACAAAGAAGGGCCGCTAAATGTCGAGCCGATGAAAGACAAATGGCCATACACCACAGTGATTGAGACCGTCGAGCAACCGCTGCATGCTGCATTGAAACAAACAATGCATGAGATGTCATGTGCTGTCGAATGCAATACATTGCATGCTACAAGGAACAGGTCCCCAGTTGAGTTAGCCAGAAGCAAACACCACATGAGAATGATCAAACTTACAGTAATGGGCAAGGGGCCACCATAGACATATCGCGACACATCGTGCACAGTGGATGGGGATGAGGGGCTGCCACAGATGTATTGCACGCAGTGGATGGGGACAAGGGGCCATCACAGAGGTATTGTGACACATCGCACACAGCAGACAGAAATGAGGGGCCACCACAGACCTATTGTGAAACATCATGCGCAGCAGATAGGGACAAAGGGCCACCACAGAGGTATCACGACATATTGTGCACAGCAGACAGGAACAAGAGGGCACCATAGATATATCGCGAAACATCGTGCACAGCAGATGGGGATGAGGGGCCACTACAGATGTATCCCAAAACATTGCATGCAGCAGATGGGGATGAGGGGCCACCACAGACATATCACGAAACATCATACATAGTGGATGGGGATGAGGGGCTGCCACAGACATATTGTGAAACATTGCATGTAGCAGATGGGGACAAGGGGCCACCACAGACATATCGCAACACATCATGTGCAGCAGATGGGGATTCAGTTAATAAGTCTGGCATGATGTTGCGAAAACATCACTGTGCCATTGCAGAAACCTTTGTTCCTCCCCTGAAGCGACAAAAGAGGGACACCCCAATCCACATCCAGTGTAATAGGGAGAAGAACCTCATACAGCAGACAAGACATGAGGCAATGACAGCCCTCAAGAAACGAATTAACTCCAATCAGGGTGGTTTTGATAGCAGGTGAAATGGATTACAGGCCCGCCAAGCTTGGGCCATTCATAGTTACCTCTATATACTTGCACGGAAAAACCACCACAAAGTCAAGGCATCTGAGCAGGCTGCTGAAGCCCATGGGTTTGCTGCACATTGGGGAGGAAGGCAGGTCCAATTGTGGGCAAAGGCATGGATCCTAGATTGGAAACTCCCTGACTCATGTCGTGGAAAGCACACCAAGCTATTTACATTACTTGAGGACCCCAACATCTGTACTGAATTGCACTCATATGTTTGATCAAACAAGTGGGCCATTGATCCTGCAAAGCTTGCTAATTTCGCAAAGAACATGCTCCCAAAAGCTGCAGAAACATACAGAAAAAACCTTGTAATGATAGAAGCCCCAGTAGGGTTGAAGCGATATCTTGAGCTTGAAGTTTTCCCTTGGATCCACATGAAGGTCATTTGGGGTGTTTGCCTCAGCACTGCTTGCCACTGGCTTCACCGTGAAGGCTTCTGTTTCATTGAGCATTGCAAAGCACTGTACTTCGATGGCCATGAACGACCTGATGTTGTGGAATATTTGCAGAGCAGTTTCATACCTCGGATGAAAGAATATTGGCCAAGGTTGTATGTTCTGGGAGATGTGGCAAATGAGGTGAAGAAGGCAGCTGAAAACTATGTTGAGCGGCGCTTGGTCCTCATATCACATGATGAATCTACAACCCAGGCAAATGATGGAAAGAAGATGAGTTGGGTTTACAAGAAGGAACATATGTTGAAGAAGAAAGGTGTGGGACGTGGAATCCATCAATGTGATGTTATCTGCTCAACTGTGGGGTGGTTGAAACCAGCAAGGCAAAGTCTTGAATATGGAAAAAATTATGAGGGCTATTGGAATGGCGAGTTATTTGTAAAACAGGTGTGTCACCAGGATGTAAAATATTCTCATTGCCAACTGTGCAATTCTAGTTAAAGGAGAAGATAATACCGGCTTTTGAAGATGCCCATGGACCAGGCTACCAAACTCTTTTCCTAATCGACAACTCCCAGGGTCACTCAGCCTACTCAACAGATGCTCTCCTTGTCTCAAGAATGAACCTGCATCCTGGGGGAAAACAGGCTCAGATGAGGGATGGGTGGTTCATGTGGAACCATCAAAAGGTTACTCAACCAATGGTTTTCCCAAAGGACCACCCTGAATTCCCTGATCAACCAAAGGGAATGAAGCAAGTGCTCCTGGAACATGGCATCTGGGTTAATAAACTCCAGATGAAATGCTGAGAGAAGTGTGCTGTGGGATCAGTGTTGTGCAAAACAATCACTTGAGTTGCAGCCAGATTTCAAGGAACAGCATTCACTCATTCAGGAAGTGATCAAAAAAGCCGGTCACATCTGCATTTTCCTCCCAAAGTTTCACTGTGAACTTACCTTCATTGAGTACTTCTGGGGTGTAGTCAAGAAGTACCTACGAGAGCATTCTGATTACACCTTCACCACATTACAGGAGAACTTACCAAAAGCCCTGGAGTCAGTGTTGGTGGAAACAATTTGAAAGTGGGAGCAGCATCGGATGTGGTGTTGGGTGGATGCATATGACAGAGGAATGGGTGCTTGTGATGATAACTTCATGTCCAGAAGTTCAATTCATATTATGGCCCATGCCACCAAATAAACCCACATTAAACCCCACAACCACCTGCACCATTTCCGGGACCTTTCCGACCACTCAAAAGCCTGATTAACTGCTTTCCAGATTCCAATGCATCAATCTGAGGTTCCGTGTTTCCGAACCTCTGAAGATTCCGAAGTCAAGGTTCTGCTCCTTTGATAAACAACATGCAGGATCATCGCGTACCTCACTCCCTTGTTCTTCATTTTATATTGCCCCTTGTACTCTCTTCCCCCCCTTGTCTTTACTCGGCAAAAAATAGTACAAGACTAGATACATGTATATAAGTCACCAGTTGACTGGACTATTTGCCAGTATGAATTTCAACTTAATTCTGCATTGTAGTTTCTGATTCAGTTCCAGTAAACTTTCTGACTTTCCAAAATTAGGGACAGATGATTGAGGAGGGCACAACACATAAGTTGAAGCCAAGTCCCTGCAACCTCAAACCACTCTATACCATGAACAGTCCTAGGACCCCTGGCGCTTCCCATCTTTCTGTTCCCATTCCAAGTCCAATCCCAAACCTGTGACCTTTAGTCCCTCCACCTCCAGAGTATGAACCCCCCTTCAGACACCATTCGGAACCCTCCAGAAACCCTTCCAGAAGCGCCTAGCTAAGCACTGACACATGGATTTAACAGTTCACGAGAACACAAATCTCATAGACAGGTACCAGAGGGTATGGCAGCTCAGTTTGACAATTGATTACATAGTAGACACCTTAATAAGGAAACCGGCCAATTCATTTGGTGTCCAGTATAAAAACTTGGCAACCAGAGGGTCTTATGGAAATCTGGTTGGTAGGTCTCTCCTGCATATCAAATAGACCATTTCTACCTGGTCAGAATATCCCTAACATGATCGGAAGTGCACAAATTACAAAGTTGCAGTGACTAAGTGATGTACACCATAGGCATGCTTTCTATTAGCTTCTGGCATGTCTCTGGTGGTATTTCAGTCCACTCCTTTGCCACCCTGTCTGTCAAGCCTACAATACCGTGCTCTGATTTACTCGGCAGTACCAACCAACCAACCCTTACCATATCATCCCTCACCAGTGTGTAACCTCAGCTTGGTACAATCAGCTTGGTACAATCAGTTCATCATTTGGTTTATTATCTCTATCCCACCCTCCTATTCTTTATCATCCTTTTATTCCCTGTCCTTCCCCTTGCTTGTTTACCCTCAGGACACTCACTATTTGTTGTCACTCGGCAGTGGCCCTATTGTTTTATGTTCAGCCACTCTCTATTGTTCTATTCTCACTTACTCTTTTGTCCTTGGCCATACTTCATTGTTCTATTGTTGTCCACATTCCTTGTTCTATTCTTGATCATTGTGGACAATACCTCCACATGATTTTTCATATCTTATTGTTCTCCATTCCTTGTACCACTCTGTTCCACATCTCACTTATTAGCCTATATAAGTAGCCAATGTATGTAGATAGTTCTTTGTTCTGGAAATCAACTAGGTTTACACCTTCTTGTCCTCCCTTCTCCTGCCCCAAGTCCTTTACCTGGGCCAACACTCTCGACACTCTCCCAGGTATCCCTCTGTCCTAAATCGGTGGCATGCATGGGAAGTAGGGTGCAATGCACGAGCACATTAAAGCCATGCCACTATTCCCAGCCTGCAGGACTTGCCCACTCCTCGGCATTCCCAGAGCCTGACACTGTCCCATAATTCATGTACTCCTTTGGGTGGTATGTCATATTATTGGAGTTTGGTCTTGAGGTGTTGCCAGAGATGTTCAATGGGATTCAGATCAGGGGATTGGGCAGGCCACTTCATGGGTGTTAGAACCAACAGAATATTTGAGTCATTATACATATTTTCCTGCACATTTCAACAATAAAGCCTAAATATCTCCCCCAATTCTATCCCCCTCAAGGCACAACTTTTCACAGGCTTTAAAGAAAATATTAAAAGTCTACAGGAATATTTTTGTGATTTTAGGGATGTTTTTGGATCACATGGTCTGGTGCCTGATACAAGGCCTAAATAGAGCTTCAGGGCCGATGGATGGAACATCATTGATGGGCAAGCACTTTTGATATAGATCTTTTCTAAAATCTTCTATCTTTTTCCAGGGCATGGCCCAAATCTTTTTTTCCTTTGCCTATATACATCACACACCCGACCATATCAGAACGGCCTCCAGTTTTACTCTGAGAAGTTTTGTCAAGTACACGTACCGAGGACCGAATAACTCGGCGGTACCGACTAAAATACTCCATTAGTAACCAAGTACGAATCATTCAATGAGCTGTTCTTGGCCAGACGCACATATCGGTCACATCCCTCATTCCTACACCTACTCCTCACTCCTCGGTCCGCCTTACCTCGGGACTTCCTGCCCTTGTGTTATCTTCGGTTATGGCCTTGTTTTACAATCGGGCATTTCCTATTGTACTAGGGCATGTCCTATTATTCTGTCCTTTATTGTTTTATTTTCACCTTACATTTCTTATTCTAATTTTACTCGTTGTGGACAATAGCCGCATGCTCTGCATACCTTGTTGTCCCACATTCCTTATTCCACATGTCGCTTCTTAACCTATATAAGTAGGACATGGAGGTACATACTTCTTCATTCTGGGTATCGACTAGGCTTAGGCCTGTTGGGTGCTAACCTGCATTTCACCCCTGAGAGGCCAACCTCAATATATTGTACTTTTGTATCGATTTTTATGTCATTCAGTGCGCTTTTGCATTCTGAAATTTTTGATTATTATTTTGTATTTTTACCCTCAGTATTGAGGGAGTTATTCTTTATTTTCGTTTGTACTTATGTGCGTCTACACACGCACTGCACGACATGCATGGCTGGCTCCCTGGGAAGGGACCGGCAACCTGGCTCAAACCTTCGATAGGGTCAAGAGCCGGTTGTAGGGTATATGCGGGTGAAACATCGCCTACGCATGCTTCCCTCCTCAGTGATTGACCACACTGAGGAGGTGAGTTATATAATATTATTTACAGAGCCTCATGGCTAATTCTCTTCTTTCTCTTTTGTAAGATTAAATATTTAGGTACAATTTTCAGATAAATAATAGTGATTGACCACACTGAGGAGATTAAATATTTAGATTGTCAAACAACTTCTCTAAACTACTGTACAAGTTGCCATAAACCCTATAAGGCCTTTCTACCTTCTTCTCTTCTGTTAAGTCCTCGACTCGGGCCGGCATCCTCAGCATCCCCCCGAGTATCTGTCTGTTGCAAATACAGTGGCATGCATGGCAAGTAGGGCGCAACGCACGAGTACGTTGAAGCCAACGCCACTACTCTTGGCCTGCAGGACTTGGCCATAGTCTGCCCGACCTTTCGACAACACCCCTTGGCAGTACCAAAGTCCGTCAGTATCCGATGCTTGACAAGTTTTCAAGTAGCATAGCTTTTTCTTATAAATATCTGGATGTATCTACCTAAACCATACACAAGTAGAAATCATCTTTCTACATTCCCATTCCCATTAACCCTTGAGCTATCCTCAAAGCTCCCATCTGCTATAGGTTTGCTATAGGTAATTAATACCTAAAAGCCTGCACACACTGGTCCTTTTTCTGTGGCAGGATACAATAGTCCTGATATGGCTATATAAGTACTGACAAGATTGAGGCAATTTTGCTGATGCCACAATTATCACAAGATCACAATGGAACTGTCATGCTGGCAGTCTAGCATCCTTCTTCAACTATGAATGGACCACACCCAGCTACAACAATACCTTTATAGAATAGGAGCTAGTAACACCCCCTTATGCCTATGCTGCAAATAACACAAGGAGTCTGTCCACCACTTCTGACTATTGTGCATAGTGCACACTCACCATTGTCAACTCATACTAAACATTCTCAGGAGAGACACGCTCAACATGTCCAAATTACTTACTGAACCCAAATGTGTAGATTATATGCTCAATTATATGAATGCAACAAAGTGTTTTCAGCATGTTAGTCTGGCCTAGGATCCCCCAGCCTTAGGGCTCATGTTTATGTTCTTTGACCACAGGGACTCATTAGCTACATGTTATGCCTCAATGGATAACAATGGACTCAAAAAAATATGTTAGTTCATATTAAATATAATGACTATATGGAATTGTACAGTGACTCACAAAACTGAGTCAATGTTTGGTGCTTTTGGACTATTCATTGAATAGCTTTGAATGTAAAACATATATGAAAAAGATGTTGGTGCATCAAAGAAAGAGTCTGATCAGGGCTATGCAGCCATTGAAAAATTATGTAATTCCAGTCAGGGGTGATGAAGATATGGGCAATTCAAATCAAGGGCTGATTGACTCAGTTTTGTGAGAGGGCATCAGAGAAATAGTAAGTTGCAATTCTAGTACTTGGTATTTCTCCCCTTGGCCTTAATTACTGCCTCAAGTCTTCTAGGCATACTCTCTATCAAATTCTGACACACCTCTGGTGGTATGTTATTCCATACCTCCTCTACTCTCTCCTAAATTTGCCAAACTCCCTTGGGTGGCATTGGATACTCCTTAAGCCTGTTTTTTGCATGATCCCAGAGGTGCTCAATAGGATTCAGGTCTGGAGACTGTGCAGGCCAGTCAAGGAGAGTGATATTGTTTTTTTTTCATCCAGTTCTTGGCGTTCTTTGACTTGTCCTTTGGGTCATTGTTCTGTTGAAAAATTACCTGTTCCTCAGGAATTCCACTTTCTTCCAGGCTTGGCAGCAGGTGATCCTCAAAAATGGACACAAACTGATCAGCATCCATCAGCCCCTCAATCTCTGCAAGCTGGCCAACACCATTCCATCCCATACACCCCCATACCATAATATTTCCCCCTCCAAACTTGACTG
>QLPG01000766.1:0-12917 GCA_003314385.1 Gomphus sp. MG54 | reverse complement strand
TCGCTGTTCTGGAAAGGTGCGGCTGAAGATGTACATTGCCCTGCCAATATTTCCGCACGTATAGTCAGTTTATAGATGGGACAGATTAGTCACCTCTTGGGGGTAGATAACGAGTCTATGATACTGTCAATCTTAGATTTATATTTTTCATGTATGGAAGGAAGATACCTGGAACATGTTATAATGGCAAACACCCCTTTAGTCATAATTGCCAGAATAACTAACAATTCTGGCTCTACATCATGAGAGAATAAGAAGAAAAGTATACCGATCCAGGGTGCATGGCTAACATATTATACATTCACCATAGTTTTCCATCATCTTACCTAACATGTTCTTCTCTTTGTGAATGCTTGTTTTTCTGTTTTCTTCCAGGGAGCTAACAAGTTCTCAATACTCAGGACTAATAGTTTAATTCTATATAGTAAAATGGTTTTTCTTATACCAGCTATTATTTGTAACTACTTAATACTAAAGATCAGTATTATATCCTTAATTTTTTTTTCTTTTTTTTTCTGTGTTAATCACTATAAACAAATTTGTAGTGTAAAACTGTGAAAGGCTCATTAAATCAGTTATAGTTGCATATGCTTTGGTCATATGGGCACCTACATTTATCTACAAGGCTTGTTTTACCAATTACATTCTCCATCTACTGTTGAAATATTTCGCTGAGGTGTTGAGGCTGATGTCAGTTAAATGCCAGAAGTGGTTAGATGCCACAAAATTTTTTCCTTTAGCATGTGATGTGTCACAATACACACTTTCATGCCTCTATGTCCAACAGGTTATTGGACCCAGTCATACCTAATCTTACTGAAACTGTCCTTTTATGATCTGTATGCTTTTTTTTGTGTCAAACAAAACTTTTGTGTTAGAGAAAACCTTTCGTATCAACATTCACTCACAACATGGCTTGCACCATTATGCCTCAGCTTCCAAAGCTCACTGGTACCAACTGGCATGAGTGGCAGAAGGAGATAGAGACCTACTTCATGCTGATTGGCTGTAGAGGTCATACTGATAGTGTTAGACCTTGTTAAATCCACATGTCGGCGCTTAGCTAGAGACTTCTGGAAGGGTTTTTAGAGGGTTCTGAAAGGGTTCCGAAGGGGGAGTTCATATTCCGAGGGTGGGGGTGAGGATCGGAATCAGGACCGGAATCAGAGCGGACAGAAGTCAGGAACGCCGGGGTCTTGAGACTGTTCACGGTATAGGGTAGTATGAGTGGTTCGAGGTGGCAGGGACTTGGCTTCAACTTATGTGTTGCACCCTCCTCGATCATCTGTCCCTAATTTCGGAGAGTCGGAAAGTTTACCGGAAACTAATTGGAAGCTACGACGCAAAATTAAGTCGATATTTGTACTGGCGAATAGTCCAGCCAACTGGTGGCTTATATACATGTATCTAGTTCTTGTACTATCTTTTACCAAGTAAAGACAAGGGGGGGAAGAGAGTACAAGGGGCAATATAAAACGAAGAACAAGGAGTGAGGTATACAATGATCCTGCACATCGTCTATCAAAGGAACAGAACCTTGACTTCGGAGTCTTCGGAGGTTCAGAATCATAGAACCTCAGAATGTATGTGTCAAGTATCGGTTACTGACGGACTTTGGTACTGCCGAGGGGTGTTGTCGAAAGGTTGGGCAGACTATGGCCAAGTCCTGCAGGCCAAGAGTAGTGGCATTGGCTTCAACGTACTCATGCGTTGTGCCCTACTTGCTGTACATGCCACTGTATTTGCGACAGACAGATACTCGGGGGGATGCTGAGGATGCCAGCCCGAGTCGAGGACTTAACAGAAGAGAAGAAGGTAGAAGGGCCTAAGCCTAGTCGATACCCAGAATGAAGAAGTATGTACATGCATGTCCTATTTATATAGGTTAAGAAGTGACATGTGGAATAAGGAATGTGGAACAATAAGGTATGCAGAGCATGTGGTTATTGTCCACAACAAATAAAATTAGAATAAGGAATGCAACGCTGGGATAAAACAGTAAAAGATAGGATAATAGAAATGTGTCCAAGGGTAGGACAATAGGAGGTGCCAGACTATAAGACAAGGCTTGTAACCAAGGATAGTATAAGGGCAGGAAGTCCCGAGGTGAGAAGGGTCGAGGGGTGGGGACAGGGAGTGTGGATGGTGGATGTGCTAAGCCAAAACCGGCATACCAAATGTCATGCATGCAACGCGGGTACTTGGTCGCGGATATGGGGTGATTGCTCGGTCAGCATTGCTGAATAGATGTGTCTCAGTATGGTACTTGACAGTATGTCGGACATCCAGAAATTGATTATTCAGGCTTTGGACGATCAGAAAGGTCCCGGAAATGGTGCAGGTGGTTGTGGGGTTTAATGTGGGTTTGTTTGGAGGCATCTGGAGTTGAAAAGGCTTTGGCTGGGATCAAACTAACAAAAAGGTCTATGCCATCATATGGTTTCTCACTGACCCTAACTATCATTCACCAATTATCACCACAAAGTCTGGCAAAGAAGCCTGGAGTAAACTCATTGCTGAGTACCAAAAGGACAATGAAACAAATAGGATACTCCTACATCATCAATTTTATTCCATCACCCATGATTCATCTGCTTCAATCTCAAACTTCATTGAAGGAGTCCTCACAGTTACTCTTAGATTAGAAGCTATTGGCCACAAACCAGATGATCTTGAAATTACTGACAAATCCTGATTGGGTTGCAATCATCTTAGCCTTCAGTTTACATAGCAATTATGCTGTAAACAACATCCCCAACTATTGATGAAATTGCCTTGGCAGTCAAACAGTATGAGGGCAATGAGATAGGGGTAGAAATGGTGGTAAAGAAGGAGGAAGGAGAATCAGCATTGATTATCAGAAAAAAGCATGGTGTTTTGGCATTGTCAAGCACTAGGAATACCGACAATGCGTGGGCTGAGTACTATTGCAATAGTACTGACTTCACGATGCTGGTGAGAATTGGCCAAGTCCTGTAGACCGATCAGGGTGGCTTGGCTTTAATGTACTTGTACATTGTACTCTACTTTCTGTGCATGCCACTAAGTTCAGACAGAAGGAATACCTGAGAGAGTGCTAAGAGTGTCATCCTGAGTAAAAGACTTCAGATTGGAGAAGGGAAGACAAGAAGGCATATGCCAAGTCAATATTCAGAATGAGGAAATATCTACATCCATGTACTACTTATATAGGTTAAGAGATGAGATGTGGAATCAGGATAGCATAAGACATGGAGAAAAAAATAAGGTATGAAGACCATGTGGGAGTATTGTCTACAGTGATCAGGAATATAACAATAAAATGTAGATAAGAATAGAACAATGAGATATGGCCGAGAATAAAATAATAAGAGTGTGGATGAAAATAGAACAATAGAAAATGGCCGAATATTAAACAATAGGGCTGTGATGGAAAAGCAAGGGAATAGGAAATGTCCCAAGGGGAAACAAGAAAAGAGGAGGATTAGGAATGGAAGAATGAATGAAGGTAGAGGGGATAGGATAAAGGAAGTATGAACCAAATGTACCAAGCTGAGACCATATACTAGTGAAGAATGACTTGTCACTGGTGTGTGGGATTAAATGGTAGAGGTCATTGTAGAGTGCTCTAGGTAATTAATACCTAAAAGCCTGCACCCACCAGTCTTTTTCTATAGTGGGATATAGTGCAGTCATTTGGCATAGCTAGATTAAGGTCTGTGACATGGCGATGTATGAACATAAATAGAATGTTAGTGATGAGGATGTGATGTGACAGGGATGTGACCATGATAATGTCACATATAACTTTGACTTTGACTTGGACTTGGACTTGTATACAATAGTCTAGACATTTCTAGACTAGTCTTGACTTGGATTTGGAGACTGGACTTGGGGCTTTAACTTGTGAACTTGTGAGGCCTTTATATACAAAAACCAAGCAATGATGCAAAATGATACAAGAGATTGGCTATGTCAGTTGAATGACCAAGCATAAGAACAAAGTATACAAAAGAGGAAACTATGAAGAAACTCGAGAGAAATGGTATAGCATTGAGGCTGCATGAATAGGGGCTAGGGGCTATGATAGGGGGAGACTGAGCAAAAAGGTAAGGATGATGAGTAACAATGAGAAAAGACTAACAAAATAGGAAGCAGGTCTGAGTCAAGCCTAGAAAAGGAAAAACATATAAAAGAAACAATAAGTAAGTTTACCAATAAAGGTCTAACAACCTTGTCTACTACCCCTGAGGGGCCTTAGGATGAGTCAGGGAACTGAGTTATCTTGGAGTATTTCCAGTCATCTTGTGGTTAAGAGTGAGTTGAATGGAGTGGGTGGGGTAATCAGAATAGGATGGTGTCCTAAACTCTGCCTTGTATTCCACTCTACTCCTATTATGATATGGTGGTCTAGACATCATTCCAAGAAATATGTATAGTTCTTGGATTTTTGGAAAATTGTCAAGTACACATACCGAGTATCTAGTAACTTGGCAGTGCCAACCAAATGAACAGCTTAACTTCACACACAAGTGACCAAACCACACATCTGTTATTTGGTACTACAGTCTCAGCTTGGTACATCTACTACCCACATCCTTTATTCACATTCCTCACTCACTCCTTCCTTATTCATCATCCATTAAGCCCACCCATCTACTCTTGTTCCCTAACCCATCCCAATTTGGAATATCTTGCCCTTGTTTTATCCTCGGCCATGACCCTATTGTTTTATAGTCTGTCACTCCCTATTGTCCTATTCTTAGCCACATTTATATTATCCTATCTTCATTGTCTTATTCTTGCCACATTCCTCTATTCTATTCTTGATCATTGTGGACAATACCCTCACATGCTCTGCATAATTTATTGTTCTACATTCCTTACTTAACATCTTGCCTCTTAAACCTATATAAGTAGTGTGTACATGTACATACCTCCTCATTCTGGATATCAACTTGGCACAAGCCCCTTATTTTCTCTCTCCTCTACAGTCCTTCCTTGGGCTGGCACCTTTGGCATTCTTACGACCCTCACAGGCATTCCCCCTGTCTAAAGTCAGTGGTATATATGGAAGGTAGGGCACAATGTGTTTTGGAACTGTTGATAATTTAACCCAAGAAGCATGACAAAAATTTAGTGTGAATAAAGCCTAATCAAGTTCTCTAACAAGACATTAACAAGTAAATGCCAGTCCAAGTTGTTGTCTAAAAGGAATTGTTTAGAGAGGACCTCGGCAGGTACCTTGTCAATTATGTGTAGGGATAATAGTTTTATGAGTGCAAACTATTAGTTCTACCCTTGCTTAGGATTATTTCCACTTGATGTTCTATATAATCTGGGTTTAGTTCTTTACTATGTTTTTGCATACCTTTTCTGTTATAGCTGAGAACCTTCTACTTTGGTAGAAGGATGAGCTTCACTCTTCAGAATGAACCTCTTGTTTACCAATTAGTCTTCAGACCTCTTGATAGAAAGGGTGGCAACTGGTCTTCGGACCAATGTATCTAAGTGGCCTTTGGACTAACTTATATAAGAGTGCTAGCTACACTAGATAATCTGGTGGATTATGGATAAGAGTAAGATTGATTGTTACTTTTATGCTACAGAACTAGTCTCTATATATACTAATTCTAAGCTGATTATATAACTCCCTGATAAGGCAAGACTTTTTTGAAATTAGTAGAAGGGTGTAGAAAGGAATGGAAAGTCCTGGAAGCCTGTGAAAGTTACGAGTCACCCTGTAGTCACTAATGAGTCATATTCCCATAACTAGTAGTCACATGACTGGTCAAGTTATAAAATATTAATAGTATGTGAGTTGTGCTTCTGGGCTGACCTTATATGTAATAGTTATTATGTAAACCCAGGAATTTACTGTATGATTGAGTCTTGAGTGCTTGAGCTAGCAGTTTGGTATCATTTTTCATATGTGATTGTTTGGCACCTAGCTGTGAGTCCTTGTAGGTCCAAAATAGAAATAAGCAAAAATATAAGTATTTTTTGGAGGTTTTCCTTGGGCTTGAAGAGTTTGATGATTTAAGAGTTAATTACTTGGGGGTAATTTACTCTTAGATGGCCAGCTAAACATTATAATATTTTTTTGATAGTCCAGATGAGACTAATCTTAAGTTGGATTATTCCTTAGAGGAGAGGTTTGGACTTCTACATATAAAACTGGATGAGAAATGTCTAGACTTCAAGGGATCATCCCTTATTCCCTAACACAATGCATGAGTACATTGAAGCCAAGCCACCTCAATCAGTCTCTAAGACTGGACCGACTACCGATAGTATCGTCGGCATTGCCGATGCCTGACAGAAATAGATTGCATCTCCTATCACATGACTGAGTGTAGATTGGATGAGATCTTCTTCTGAGTGAGAAATGTGCTGGGGGAGGTATGCAAAGATAATGATGTGTTAATGGTTCTGTTTTAGAACCTAAGAAGCTGTGACAAAACTTTGGTATTAACCAATGCAAGTCAAGTTCTCTGACAAGATGCAGGAGGACAATAAAATACACCTGCATAGGCTATTTTTACAGAGAATCCAATTAAGAAATTATACTCCAGAGATTCATGTAATCTGTTATCACAAGAGTATGGCAATAAAGATTTAATGAAATCTCATATAGCCATGCAAAATGTCTTTATTGATTCTGATCTGGGTCATTTGTCCAAAGAGAATATTTAAGGAGGTCTTGTCAGGCCTCTTATCTGTTACATATAGAAATAATAGTTTAAGAGTGTTAAACTATTAGTTCTAGACTGGTTTAGGTTTATTTCCACTTTTCTAGTTTTTTTTATCTGATTTAGTTCTTTTCTTAGTTTTTATGAGTTTAAATTATGAGGATAGCCTGCCACTTCAGTAGCAAGGTTAAGGTTTACTCTTTGGAATAAACCTTATCAACAAGTCTTTGGACTTGTTGTAGAGTGTGGCTTCTAGCCTTTGGACCAGTTACCTAAGCAGACTTTGGTCCACTTATGAGAGTGCTGGCACCCTCTAAACAATTCTTTTTGGACATCAACCCAGACAGGCATTAGCTTGCTATCATCTTGTCAGAGAACTTGATTGCAGCCTCTTCAGAGCCCCATCTATCAAGACAACTGTCAGAGGGCGTATTCCCTGCCCCCCAGGCACCCAACCGCGACGTGCGAGAGGAGCAGCAGGGGCTCCAAGAATATCCCCAACCGTCCCCTGAGTCCTGCCATGACCAGGCTGCTCCATCAGTGCGTCTGCCAGCTATGTCCCTGGATGTCCCCTCTGCAGACGACCTTAGTGGCCAGGCCTGGTGACCCCATTCGCCTGCTCTAGACTCCAAAGTATGATTGGGAACGCCCCATGCCTCCGCAAACGACTCCTCAGGTCTTGTCGTCGTATGGTTCACATTGAGGCCGTTATTGTACCAGGACCCAGGGACCACAATCGGGGGTGCATTTGGGGGTGGTGATGGGTGATGGTTTTGGAATCGTCCAGAGTATTCGTCTCGTGAAGGGTCTCGTGGCACTACAGTGGGAGCAGATACTGATGAAGAAAACCCATGGGAGGTAGGCGATCGCGATCGCGACCGTGACTGCGGCCGAACGGAGGTGGTGTCAGATGAATTGAAGCGGACGAGGTGTACCAAGGCGGACATGGGACGCGCAGACGACTGTGAAGCTTCCCGCCCAGGGGTCATTATTTGGAGTCCCGCAGGTGGTTCCGCGCCTAGGTCTGACGCAGATGTAGATACAGGAGCAAAAGCTCATCGAGGCCTCTGCCTCTGTGAGGGCACCAGCCGTACTTCGTTTACCGGCTCATTATAGGTCCCGGTCCAATTTAACGTTTGCCTCTCCTCCTCCTCCAGAAGCCCCATAATGTCTTCACGCTGTTGCGTGTTCGGTGTTGTGGTATCATATGTCCTGGTCCTAGTCCTTCCCTCACCCTGTTCGGCCGCGCTTGTCCGCTACCCCTGGTCTGTTGCAAGGTTCTCGCCGGTCTTCCTGCACGCTACTAACTCCATCCCGATGCGTCTAGCCATTATTCACTGCTGTCGTGTCCGATAGCTCCCTGCCTTGGGTCTCTCCCGCTGGGGCTTCGGTCTCCGTATACGTACTGATGTTCGGCTCGGGCGTGCCATCTTGTTGAATGGCAGGCTCAGAAGGGGGGGTATCCCCGTCACTGTCCCTTGCGCTGACAACCCCACTCATACCCACATCCGCCACCAGCTCGGTCTGAACCTCCAGCAGCAGCTGTCATTCTGGCTGAGTCTCGGTGTCCGCTGTCTCTGGCAGATTGCTGCTCGGCTCAGGAATAACGTCCCGCATTACAACGACCGTCGAATCATCCTCTGCCAGGACAGGCGTGGCGAGCTCGGCATCGCCGTCTCCTCCAGCTGCGACTGCGTTGCCCACATCCGACTCGGCGTGTGCGTCTGCATTCTGGACGAGAGCCAAAGTTTGTTCGACAGCAGCACTGCCAGACAACACACCTGCACTCCTCTGCACATCCCCCTCGCCTCCAGACTTATTCTCCCTCCTGGCGGCCCTCACAGCAACTAGCTTTCCCACATCAGGAAAGATGAAAACATGATGCGTTGAAGGGTCGAACGTGCGTGCGTCGATGACGTGGATATTTGTCGTATTCTGTAGATGGTTGCAAGGATCAATTAGCGATGGTCTGAGATTAAATTTACAATGAGAGTAGAAAAAAAAATGAAATGAAGAGTGATTAAAACTTTCAATATCTATGTAATGAAAAATCCCCCGACTAAGAAAACTTACCTCAACAAAAACGCACAATTCCCAGCACTAAACCTCACATTCCTAATCCCGCTGTCAGGCCCATTTGCTTCAGAGCCACCAAAACCAAAACCAATCATGCCGCCGCCACTATGAACGCTGTCATCTGTGTCAACGAACTTTTTTTCGTACTTATGACTATCTGTATGAATACATTGTTGACGAGTTGTGTGTGGACAATCGTGTTAGGGTTCGTCGAGGTGGGAGAATGAGGAGATGATGTGACGGATATGTGGTGTGGAGGGCGAGGGTGGATTGGGAATGCGGGGTTGTGTGTGGATGCCGATGAGAATGGAGGTTGTGGAGGTGTGGGATCCAGGACTGTGGTTGTGGCCAGCGATCCGGTGGACGATTCGACGGTTTCAGGAGCAGGCACAGGGTCTGCAGGGGGAATCATTGTGACATTATGAGAAGCAGGAGAAGTAGTTGCTTGTTCAGAGTTTAACAGTGCTTGCCCTCGCAGAACTGGAGGAGCCGCGGTCGTCCGTGTCAACTCCGCTCCCATTAAAAGTCAGGCAATGCTGTCCATGGAGAGCGGATTTTGGAGAAAGGCGGCAGTGACAAGCATATCGTGTCTTGCTGACCTCTCTTCCTTGCTGAGCAGATCGTGAAATGCCCTTCTCCTGGTGACGAGAAGAGCTGGACAGGCGAGCGTGTCAATTGTGTCAGCCACGTCCCTATGGCTGATATATCCCACTGAAGCTTATTTGAATAATCCATCAGACTGTTCAAAACTCTTTAACTGAGTTCAGTTGGCCATGGAGTGCTGAGCTGACAATATGCATGCCTGTTCTCAATCTCTAACATTGAGTAAACTATGAGAACTGCCCAGAGGAAGCTGATTTAATAATGAAATTTAGGAGAACAATACTATGTTTTCAGCACTATATGATTTATTGGAAAACAAATTAGGGCTGGAAAGGATTAAGATCTACAATAACAACCTGGCCTGAAGTATACACTGTGGGAAGCGATCCCACTGAAACCCCGTGGGCGCACCCACTTAGTTTCAGGTATCAGTACTTTTGCCACTGAAACACTACCCACTGAATTATTCCACTGAAATTCGTGTGGTCATGTTTCATTGGATTTATCCGTGAAAAATTTTTCAGTGGATTTTTTACCTAAATTTCTCATGGGTTTGACACTGAGATTCAGTGCCTGAGGGTAGAAAATTTAAAGTACATGTCATTTTTAATTCAGTGGTAAGTAGACCGAAACATTGGTGTTTGCACAAGTAAAAACATTGCATAAAATGGGTGACCTACTGGTGGAAATTTTCCAAGGACTCACTGAAATTGCCTGACTTAAACAAAAAAGTTTCTTGACTTGCAAGACTGAATGCTCATTGTTATGTACTGAAATTCAGTAACTAAGCACTGAAGAAAGAAACAATATTTTATAAAGAGTGTGGTCCTATTCTGACTGAATATGAGACAACAACCTAGTAAACTGACCGAGGTTATGGAAAAGCAATAGTCAGGAATGGATGAAGAGCATTTATTATATCAGATACTTGTGCAGCCCTTCATTACAGTTGAGCTCATTAGCGATACAGAGCAATGTGGTGAAACAATACACACTAGTCCATCCCAGCACCATCCTCCTCAAATATGGTCTGGACATAGTCGCCACTCCGATCCACAATGCCCCATCGTTTGTTGCTAATCCGGATTCGTCCTACTCCACAGAGAATTGTGTTGAGGTTGATAAAAACTGATGGATTTGAGATGGAATATGAAACAACTTCCTTGGCAGCATCGCCACCCGGGGGGTCACTCTTGCAGGTGTGGACAAGACCAAGGACATATGTTGTAGGTTGTTTGAGTCCAACAGAATAGGATGCTGGGAGCTGGCAAACAATGATGAACTCTAGTTGTCCATAAAAAATCTGATTTTCAAATTCAGAGATACGATGTCAATGCCGGGAATTTTTATCGACAAGAAGAGAATACTAAACATGTTAGCTAAGCAATAGATATATAAGCACATTTTCAGACATACCTTGATAAAGGAATTATCACGAGCATCGGATGGAAGGATTATTTTGCCTCGGATTGCATCTCCACCATCTGCAATGCGTATCTTGCCCTATCTTGTGACCTCCTCTGACACTATTTTCTTGATTACATTGACTGGCCTGTTGAATATAGTAGAAAAGAACACATGAAGTTTCTTTTGGAACTCAGGTGGCAGTCGGAAATGATTTTGTCTTGGCCAGCACAGAAATAGATCAGGACCTGTCTTTCCACATTCAATTGTATATCTTGGTAACAAGATATTAGACTTACAGGCATCAAGGACTTCCTCATGGGTAGAAAAAGGAGTGATCAGCTTTTTGAAATTAAGAGTATCAGATAGCTCATAGCGTGCTGTGATGTGCGCAAGTTGACCGAGTTGAAGAATGCATTTGTTTAGACTTGCATAGGGTTTTCGTTTAGACTTAATGGCAGGAAGAAGTAGACCACAGAACCGTTCCATAACAAATGACCAATTTACCCAAATTGGACCTGTGCGCTCAATATCATCTGCAAGATGCAGAAGGGCATGGACAGTGATGCGACAGATAGTTAGACGTTCAGGTCGATACTGATAATAGTACCTGGGAAACAAAAGGTGGAAAAATCAAAATAGAGTATAGAAATACAATTTAAATCATACTTTTCATATTTTTGAACATAATCAACAACCTTCTCGTGCAAGAGCTGGACATCTGCATGTGTGATTTCAAATTGCAGTACCATCTTGATAATGTCAATAAGCTGTAACATATGCCGGTAATATTTATCTTTGCGGAAATGACCTTTGAGGAGGTGTGGGGCTAGAAAGAGGAACCAGAATGACCAGGCCTCGGCAGTAAAGAACTGGGGGTCTAAATGAATATTCTGGAGGCGTGAGACAAAAGTTGAAGGAATTGTCTTGACAGCAGCAATAGTTTCCTGGCCAATAACTTCCCAGATATTATTGGGAATAACATACTCACCCATTCCTTCATCAAGACTGGCTGCAAATGTCCCATTCCAGAGCTTGACAAGATTTGGAATATGATTCTCAAAGAGGAGGTGCATGCCCTCAAAAGGAAAGCTATTTGTGGGCAAAATTGAAGGTAGGGAATATAGGATTGACCGGCCATTGATACCATATATCATAGCACGGTGTTTTCTTTCAGTTATGGTCTGAGCAGCTTGAATTTCAGCTATTTGCTGGAATATCTGTTGATCTGTGCGCATGGGAAGTTGAAGTGGATCCCATTGCTTGCCTTCCTGAGAATCGGTAGAGCCAATTGGTGGGATAAGTGGAACATAGTAAGTATTCTTCTTGCCCTTAATATCCCTGAAGCCATGAATTCTGCAGAGCCGGCAGGGACAATATGCATTGGGACCCTTCATGCATTGGGTATACCGGATAGCTATCATATCCCCTGAGTTTACAATTGGGTAGGAGCAAAGTTGAAAAAACGACTGGTCTGTGCTATTGAAGGTCCATACACCAACTGCAAGAATGAGCGATTCCTGGACAAATGGATATAAAAAAGAGTTGAAGTTTTTGGGTGTCTTTGGACCTCCAATAATAAACAAGGGGATTATATTCTCTATATGGGTGCGTATAGCTGGATCGAGGCCATAATTGATGAGAATAAATGGCCAGGCAGATGCATGACCTTTATGAGTATGTTTGAACATCTGAAACCCATCACCAAGAAGACATGTTAGAATGTCATGCCAATTGTCAAAAAAGCGATGCGAATACTCTACACCATTGACAGTCACTCGGCGCTTGAGTAGGGACTGGTAGTATGAGCTGTCAAATATATCGGAGATGGTGTTTTGTAAAGGCTGCCGTTGAGTTCTATAATGGAGTTGTTGGATGAGAGTTGGGTTCTGAAACATAGCTTGTAGACGAGGGATCATTGGCAAGTATTCAAAGCTACCCTGTGGTTTTCCATTCGGTGTGAAACGAGGTGCTGCACAGTAAGGACAGGCTGTAAGCTCTGAAAGTTCTGCAGTGTATGCACAACAATTTGCTGGACAACAGTCGTAAAGTTGAGGTATGACTCCTGAGAGAATAGCCATGCACTTGTGTAGAATGTAGAGCAATTGTATTCGAATATTTTCGGCAAAGAAATGACAAAACTGTTCATGAAATTGTCTTGTT
>QLPG01000763.1:0-17128 GCA_003314385.1 Gomphus sp. MG54 | reverse complement strand
CACAAAAGACTTCTTCAGAGTAAATTCTGTTAGAAAATAAAATCGACGACATAAATCAATAACTGGACTCAATATCAACAGGCACAAAGGCCATCAAATGCAAGACACAATACGCGACATAATCTCGGGTCGCATCACAAAATAAACCGGCACGCCATTTATTATGGTCGTGGGTCGGGCTAAAACCGACTAATGTATTGAAAATACTAACTAAACTACTTATACAATGGTGAGAAGGGAAAACTATACTAACCAATGAACTAACCTATGACGCGTTGTGATGAAAGTCACACGTAAGTGACAAGAATACGCGATATGCAGTAGTAATGATAGAAAACAGAGGAAAATGTAGAAAAATAAGAAAAATAAAATACTAAATATCACAACAAATTCAAGCCAAACACGATTCCAAATTTCCGACTAATCTATGTAAATCATATATATCTGTGAACACTATTCAATGGTTTTTAAAGTTGTCATGCTCATATCAAAGAACGGAAAACGGATAGTTCAAACGGTAGCCAGAAGAGAATTCACCATCACCATGGTATCTCCGTCCACGTTATCTCCTTCCTGCCCACCGTTGACTCCAAACACTTCATGAGTAATCGAAGAGCTGGAAATGGGGAGTAGTTTTTGGTCGGTGATGGCCAGGTATTTTGAGTATAAGAGACGATATATCGGACGTGTAGTGTACACATCAACTTCTGAAGCGGATCTGGTTGAACATAATCGTGATTGTGGTCATGTGGTCGCCCAGGTTTCATTTTCACAATCACACCCAATGATCCGTGTGGCGCCGGAATGGCGTAATAGGCACAATGTGGCGTCCCTGTGGCATAGCCGGATCAAGCCGATAAAGTCAA
The DNA here is from genome assembly GCA_003314385.1 of Gomphus sp. MG54. Classification (NCBI taxonomy): domain Eukaryota; kingdom Fungi; phylum Basidiomycota; class Agaricomycetes; order Gomphales; family Gomphaceae; genus Gomphus; species Gomphus sp. MG54. The sequence continues at coordinate 16,262 of QLPG01000763.1, read as the reverse complement.
ACCTAATCTGAGTTTTGGCGTAACTCTAATCGCTGTGATTGCCTAGATGTACCCGATCATATGGTACCTCCAATGTGATAGACGCCATGGCACCATCGGGCCGGTGTAACGTGCCAGAGTATACCGGATTGATTGCCGGTCCCCGATGCCCACGTGACCGGAGGCTGTGATTGACCCTGACCGATGCGATCGTTGCACAGACCATACCAAGCCGCGTCTCGAATCTAATAGAGTGATCATATTCCATCGGTGCCGCAGCCCTGGTTGGCGTGGTCGTCAACTTCCAGTAAGGGTCGTGAAGGTCCAATCTATTCTGTTCTCTACTTGTTCCCTCTGTGTAATAACCCTAACCACTTACCGATTCTGCAGCGATTCAGGTCTATCTAATCTGATATCCGTGATCGTGCCCGAGTGGCGGCGCTTGCCTGATTGTCAGGGCAACTTGTGTCACTCTGAGCTCGACAGGTCTGAGCTGGGTGAATAGCACGATGGACGTTAAACACTAGATAAATTAGCATTAATTTGTGGCGTAACTAAGGAACTCTAATCGGAACAACTCTGCTCTAATGACCGGCAACACAACCCTGATAAAAGTAAAAATTAACAGTTCAAGCTACTTTCATGGGTCCGGGGAGGATGCCTATCGAGTCTCACGCGCAGCATGACCCCGAACATCCTTCTGGAGACTCTCATAAACACTAGTCAGGCTTTGTTGTAAGTAATATTCAATTCTATATATAGCGTCATTTGCGGGATATAAAATCAGGCACAGACACTGCCAGTGCTGATTGAGAGGAACGGATCCAGATATAGCATGATCGACGAGTAGATTGTGAGGAGCTATCGTGAAAGGTGTACGGATCGTGGTTGACGAAAATTGCGCTATCCCTGAAACTATGTCTGTCCATCCCAGGATAATGACGGAATGTAATCTGTTCTCACTTATATTTCTCTCAGAACTGTTGCTGAAATATCAAGTGTGCAATTGGACGTCGAAGAAAATGCAGAGATAAATTCAATTGGCAAAAGAAAAATCAGGTCCAGTACAATGTCGAGCTTTCGATGAACGAGCAGATGAGGAAGTCACAACGGAGCAGCGATGGGGACTACGATGCAACGACGACGGTGGGAGAACCTTAACCAGGTAAGATTTTTGAAGCCAGAAGGTTGAACCGGGGACTGGACGTGTAGTAATGCGGAACTGCAGGTCGAAACCTGGAGAAGATGATGTGAGGATGGCACCAACGAGAATTTGAGGGCTGATGGATGGGTGGGTAACGACGACCTCACAGCGGGGAAGGCTTGGTGGGAAACACCAAAAACAATAACCATACTTGAGGAAATCCATTACTATCAACACACCCCACAAACACTTCACACACCTGCTTGTGACCCTGCTGCACCTCTATGTTCGGCAGCCCCACGTCTCCTAGCCGCTCCACCTGTGACCGCCTTACTCTGCCCCTTGATTATTGGCTTCGCAGGCGGCTGTAAATTGGGCCGAGAGCCCTCGAGAGCCCTCGATAAGTCCTGGGTCTTGCGCTTGCGTGAGGAGTTGGGTGAGCCGGAAGGCGGAGACACTTTGACCGCCGTGCCGGGGCCCCTCAGGGAGGGGCTGGCCCCCTGAGATGAGGGTCAGTCCCGCTGAAGTGGAGCTTCGGCTCAGAGAGGAGCCGGTCGGGGTTGACGCCATCAACGTTGGTGGCACTTGGCTGGTGGGAGCGGTACTGCTGGTGGGATCGCTACTGGGGGTGTGAAGCATACGGGACCTGTTGCTCCTGTTGATGCGAGGGGTGTTGCTGGTGGGGCAAATGAGATGGGTAGGCCTGGAATTTTGAGTGTTCCAACTGCGGCCGGGGCCGGTGCTGTTGCAGCGAAGGATGCTCCTGATGTTCCGATGCTCCCTGTTGTCCGCCCGTGTGTTGCTGCTGAACCTGCGAGGGCACGACGTGAACCTGCTGCTGGTTCCCGGAAGCGACGTATTATCCCTGATGCAGCCATGGGGCCAGAACATGCTGTGGCTGCAATTCTCCATGGGGGGGCGGCGTATTAGGGGGATGGCTCCACGATGTCAATGTGGTCTACTTTCCCACAGACGGGTGAGGAAGAAGCCCATTTATGGGAAGATAAAGCAGATGAATCTTTTAAAGGGGATAATCCGCATAGGAATTCGGGGACGAAGATAAAGGAGACTGGGATATGTTGGGGGAACAAAGATGAGGGAACATAGATGGCCGCCTGTAAAACCGTCTGTACACGTGGATAGCTGGTGTCTGAACGGAGTTTAAGTGGAGTTGGTCTCACTGTAGAGCGAGAGGACACAGCGGCAGAGAGACGGGACTCAATGTTTTATTTTCCTCAACTCTGATTTCAGTCTGGACTTATCGTGACTGTTAATGGAACAAGTATAATACGGTGCGTGTTTACATGAGGCTGTCAGTCATGAGGTGCAAAGTCAGTCACGCGTGTACGTCATTGGTCGCTGACTTCGGAGATAAAGGGACGAGCGGCACCGATGGGAAGTTGTAGGTAATTGAAACCGAGATCCCTATTTGAATATGAGCATAGCGTTACTACGCCGAAAATTGAGTCACGATTACCATCCATCTGAATCGAGAGCGAAGCCATCTCGCATTTCAGTCGAAGTGGGATCGGCATTCTCGGGATACCACATGACGTCATCCAGCCATTGGGGATTGGGGTCGAATGAGGCACGGAATCTGGTCTTCCACTCTGGTACTCCTGAATCCCCGATAGTTGGGACATCATGGTTTGAAAAAACGTACACGGCGGGATTTGTCACCCCATGATGTGCTTCGCAGTCCCATTGGAAGTCGGACCATTCATGTCCCGGCACACTCGGACCATCCGCGACTGTCAGACTCATGAAAAAATGACACGCTATACTGGTAACTATCTCACGCTGCTGGTCAAAACTCGTTTCTGCGCTTACAGAGATACTAACCTAGTTTTAATTCATGGGGTGGAATAGAGAGGCCATGACGGTCGATCATGAAGCGCGCGTGGTCACGCAACCACTTCCACGCATGTGTTTCATCCAAATTGTTGTATCGTAAATAAATAATCATCAACATTGACGCGGGGAAGGCGGGAGGGACGATTCTAAGATGAGTGGTTAACAAGAGAGACACAACAGTGGAAATTTACTTGCCTGCGCCGTTGGAAAGTCTGACCTGCTTGGCTAAATATAGTTTCTCCGGGGTTGTTTTCGGAGTATCCATCGCCCCTGTAATTCCAATTCAAATTCCAGGACAGTGATCCAGTATGTCCTTGCATGTGGTCATGAACATTGTCGACGACGACAAGTTTACCATTTTTGTCAACATAGCCAATGTCACCCAAACCAACTCCACCATTGTCATCACTGAAACTGTATGGCATGTAATGGGTACCCTGAGCTAGCCAGCCTTGCTCAAAAAATGCAGCCCCGAGGATAGGAAGCTTGATTTCTTCAAATCGACATCCAAGAATGTCCACGAGGTCTTCAGCGTGGTGCGTCCATGAGGAGGAGAAAAGCATGAGCTCTCCCATCCAGGTGACAGGGTTAGGATCGGATCGGATCGATCTGTTTTATAGACAATTAATCTTATCCCAGGAATGTACGACATCTTCTAATACTGACGTTGAAAGGGCAATATGCATTGCAATTAGAATATTGATAACATCCTACAGTGATCATGAGTACAACTGGGATCATCTATCGGCAAATATGGCAACTTACCGTTGGGTCGTTGTCTCCACCTGATAATTCGCCAGCATATATCAGTTTCCACTGGGGTCGATCATGTCCTCCCTGCACAGTAACGCAAAGGCCGTCATCCTAGAGATTGTCAGCAAGGTTCAATTCAGAAAATGAGTTCATTACCATGCGACCAATAGGGAACACAAATCCTCCCGACAGTTGAGACTCTGCCAATGCCTAGTCATGGATAATATTATAAATAATTATATGTGGACCTGAGTGTGTCATACCAGAACTGATGTCCGCTGGTCCAACAGGTGCATCAATACCAATACAACCTGATATATGCCATCACAAACCATGTCATAGAGTCCACATATAAACTCCACGGGGTTTGATGACAACTTCTGTCTGAACCAACTCCTCAAACTCTCGAGATTTTCGCCTGGCATGTGATATACCTCGAACGGGATCCTGCAGGTGATTCTGCTTGCTCCAATAAGCTGCAATATCGAAGGATCCCTGCAATAAAACGATCAGTATTTGTTACACTGAATCTCTAACCATAACTCACATGATATCTCTGCGCAAACAGATGTCTCGCTCAAACTACGACCGATTAAAAATGGCGAAGAGTCTGGATAAAACGGGGGCCTTACGAGGTTGTCTTCCATTGAGAAGGCGAGCCATGGTACGTTTTTACAAGAACTATTCGACCATCAGGTCGGTCTGCTTTATGCAGCCTGACTGTGACAGAGGTGATAGATGAGTTCAAGCAAGGACGCAAATAGACACCATAGTGAATTATGGTCTCAAGAAGGTTAATATCATCACGTGTATAAGTTCGGATCTGTAATTAAGCATCAGAATACTGCGTTTCAAAAAAGAAATTCAATGTTACGTGCATCGGGATCATCTAAGGAACTTGAGGACATTGGTATTGGCCGACTATTCATACCTTCAAGGTGTATGTGCTGTGAGAGTGGAATAAATGGCTGGAATAAAGTCTAATCTCACTGCCGAAATGTATGTTCACATTTCCCTTCGCATCTGGAACAGAAAATGTAACATTTTTCAGCACTTCGTATATGCAACATTGATCAACATGTGGCTTCACAAATTTGGCTCTCATGCATTTTGAAGTTTATTAATGGCGATGATGTAGATTGTGCTTCTGACATAATGGTAAGGTGTGCAAGGACAGAAATTCAGGGATCCTAGATGGGGCATACCTGGATCCATTTCACCGCTTGTTTTCTGGCTTTGAGGTTCTCTAATCCTGCTGCCGCTTTTTTAAATTTTATTTCATACATTTGAATTATTGTGTGCTTCTTTTCTGACATATGTTGTATTTCTGGCTTTATATTCAAAGTCTACTTGATTGTTTTGCTTATCTGTTTCATACCTGTTCTTATTAGGAGCGGCATTCGGAAGCTTGTATTCTAGAATATATCTGATATACCCTTCATATTCTGGATCCCAATCAACACTTTGTGTTCTTTCATTATGCTTCCGCATGGAAGATCCGGAACGTTTAGGCACGGCTCTCTGGAACAAATCTCCGGATCTAGATACCTGCTTATCGAATCTTGATCTAATTTAATTGTCTGTTAATTCATCTTCGAGCTCCGCCTGGCTTCCTCCCATAGGTCCGGTAAGAATGGCCATCGAGTCTCGCTCCGAGGCATCTTATATGATGAATGGTGAGTCAAGCCTAGTAAATATAACAATACATAACATTTGATCTGACCTGATCTAGACATCTGAGTGCTACTCAATGAATGTTCCTGTGGCACGTGTAAGCTTTAGAGTATAACAACGACAGCTTACCTATGGGAAATATGTACAAAGTCGGACAATTCAGCCTGCACTGCCCCCAGATGTTGGCACGGCGCTGTGCTTCAGCGCCAAGTTGCACAGTGCTGTACTTCAGCGCCAAGTTGCACGGCCCTTATCACTCGTGTATAACAGCAGCCTTTTGCATTTCGAACCACTTCAATCCTTCGCCACCGCCCTTCACTCCATGAATGTTCAAAGTTCCATCCTTCGCTTAGGAGATAAGCACCACAATTCCAATCTCCATCTGCCTGAGGAGAATGATGAATCCAACGCGGAGGGATCAATAGGGCATAGGGTTTGTGAGGCTGCAGGGGTGTTCGAGGATTGTGATTTGCATTCTGCTGGTGAACACGTCTCGGATGTATGGCACGGTGATGCAGAGCTTGAAAGGGCTGTCACGTCTGCTGCCACGAATCATCTTCCCGATCAATTACTTCCTACCACCGCTACACGAACCTCAACGCTCATGAGTCGCCCGTCGAATGCACCCTCAATCGTGCGAACAAAACAGATAAAGTCGAATGCTGATGAATCAAATGCGGGGTATGTGTTTTGTTCGCTTCCCGTTTACTTCTTGAAAGATTAATAATCCTTAATACTTTACTCTTTATGTGCGCCGGGGTATTTTTACACCATAGCTCTCGTCCTATCTTCAAAGTTTTCAAACGCATACTACGGTTGCAGCAGAACAGCGGCAGCAGGATTAGAGAACCTCAAAGCCAGAAAACAAGCGGTGAAATGGATCCAGGTATGCCCCATCTAGGATCCCTGAATTTCTGTCCTTGCACACCTTACCATTATGTCAGAAGCACAATCTACATCATCGCCATTAATAAACTTCAACATGCATGAGAGCCAAATTTGTGAAGCCACTTGTTGATCAATGTTGCATATACAAAGTGCTGAAAAATGTCACATTTTCTGTTTCAGATGCGAAGGGAAATGTGAACATACATTTCGGCAGTGAGATTAGACTTTATTCCAGCCATTTATTCCACTCTCACAGCATATACACCTTGAAGGTATGAATAGTCGGCCAATACCAATGTCCTCAAGTTCCTTAGATGATCCCGATGCACGTAACATTGAATTTCTTTTTTGAAACGCAGTATTCTGATGCTTAATTACAGATCCGAACTTATACACGTGATGATATTAACCTTCTTGAGACCATAATTCACTATGATGTCTATCTGCGTCCTTGCTTGAACTCATCTATCACCTCAGTCACAGTCAAGCTGCATAAAGCAGACCGACCTGATGGTCGATTAGTTCTTGTAAAAACGTACCATGGCTCGCCTTCTCAATGGAAGACAACCCTGGTAAGTCCCCCGTTTTTTCCAGACTCTTCGATATTTTTTGATCGTGTCGTAGTTGAAGCAAGAAATCTCTTTGTGCAGAGATATCATGTGAGTTGTGGTTGGAGGTTAAGTGTAACAAATACTGATCGTTTTATTGCAGGGATCCTTCGATATTGCAGCTTATTGGAGCAAGCAGAATCACCTGCAGGATCCCATTCGAAGTATATCACATGCCAGGCAAAAATCTCGAGAGTTTGAGGAGTTGGTTCAGCTGGAAGTTGTCATCAAACCCCGTGGAGTTTATATGTGGACTCTATGACATGGTTTGTGATGGCATATATCAGGTTGTATTGGTATTGATGCACCTGTTGGACCAGCGGACATCAGTTCTGGTATGACACACTCAATCGCTCATATCATTATTTATAGTATTATCCATGACTAGGCATTGGCAAAGTCTCAACAGTCGGGAGGTTTTGTGTTCCCTGCTGGTTGCATGGTAATGAAATCATTTTCTGAATTCAACCTCTCTGACAATCTCTAGGGTGATGGCCTTTGCATTACTGTGCAGGGAAGACATGATCGACCCCAGTGGAAACTGATATATGGTGGTGAATTGTCAGGTGGAGACAACGACCCAATGGTAAGTTGCCATATTTTCCGATAGATGATCCCAGTCATGCTCATGAATGACGGTAGTCTGTTTGGAATATTCAATTTCAAATGGAAAATACCTTTCCAAGGTCAGTATTCGAAGAAATTGTACATTCCTGGTATAAAATTATCCGTATATAGGCACAGATGGTCTCGATACCACCCCAACCCCGTCTCCTGGATGGGAACGCTCATGCTTCGCTCCTCATCGTGGACACACCGCACTGAAGACCTCGTGGACATTCTTGGATGTCGATTTGACGAAATCACATTTCCTATGGTCGGGGATGCATTTTTCGAGCAAGGCTGGCTAGCGGAGGATAGCTATTACATACCATACAGTCTCAGTGCTGCCAGTCGTGGGGTCGGTTTGGGTGACATTGGCTATGTTGACAAAAACGATAAATTTGTCATCGTCGACAATGTTCATGACCACATGCATGGACAAACTGGATCACTGTCCTGGAATTATAACAGGAATTACCATAACAGTGAATACCCCATGAACATCCCTGGAGAAGCTATATTTAGCCAAGCAGGTCAGACTTTCCAACGGCGCAGGCAAGTCCATTTCCACTTTTGTGTCTCTCTTGTTAACCACTCGTCGTAGATTCATCCCTCTCGCCATCCCCGCGTCAATGTACATTGACATTTCTTTAGGATACAATAATTTGGATGAAACACATGCGTGGAAGTGGTTGCGTGACCACGCACGCTTCATGATCGACCTTCATGGCCTCTCTGTTTCACCCCATAAACTAAAACTAGGTTAGTATATCTCTAAGCACCGAAACAAGTTTTGACCCATGGCGTGAGATAGTTACCAGAATAGCGTGCCATTATTCCATTAGACCAACACTCATGGACGGTCCCAGGGTGCCTATGGGTGGATGGTCCAAATTCCAATGGGACTCCGAAGCACATCATGGGGTGACAAATCCCGCCGTGTACGTTTTTTCACACAATGATGCCCCAAATATCCGGGAATCAGGAGTACCAGAGTTTACGACCAGACTCCGTGCCTCATTCGACCCCAATCCCCAATGGTTGGATGATGCCATGTGGTATCCCGAGAATGCCCATCCCACCTCGACTGAAATACGAGATGGCCTCACTCTTCGTTCACATGCTCTGTAATCGTTTCTTGATTTTGAATGTAGTAACGCAATGCTCATATTCTAACAGGGGCTTCCGTATAGATTACCTACAACTTCCGATCGGTGCCGCTCGTCCCTTTATCTCTGAAGTCAACGATCAATGACATACAAGCATGACTGACTGTGCACATTCGAGATGGCCTCCACTCAGCGGGTCTAATCCTCACCTCAGCGGGCTCAGCCTTACCTGAGTGGCCCTGGAATGGCCGTCAACGTGTTTCCGTGCTCCTGCCCATCCAACTCCTCACCTAGGCACAAGGACTGCCCGAGAGCTCTGGGGCGGGAGCAGCCGCTGCGCCACAATTGTACGCCTAGGGGAAGAGGGGCGCCTCGGGGGCTAGGGATGGGGTGGCGGAAGGTAGTGGTGCAGGGCAGGAGGGTCATGTGTTTGTGGGAATGGAATTCCTGAAGTATGGCGATTATTTTTGATGCTACCCACCAGCCTTACACACCTACCGTGAGGTCGTGGTTATCCACCCACCTGCCAGCCATCAAATTCTCGTTGGCACCATCGTCACCTTTAACCGGTATCTTTTCCGCGGTTCTACCAGCAGTTACGCATTATGACGCATACAACTCCTGGTTTAAACTCCTGGCTTCAAAACAATAAGTTGGTCAAGGTTGTCCCAACGTCGTATTTCCATCGTAGTCTTCATCACTGCTGGGTTGCCGTTCGCTCGTCCGCTCGTACATTGAATGCTCGCCATCGTACTCGACCTCGTTTTTCGTTTCAGATTGAATGTATCTCTGTAATTTCACCAACGTCTGACAACACTGTGATATTCACCAACATCAAAACACTCCCCAGAGGACAGTTCGGAGGTGGTGACGACGGAGGGAGTACTTGAGCACAAGATCTCTCAATGTTATCCTAGATATATTTCAAGTGCATATCGTCAGTGTCCTAGTTACCAGCGCAACAAACTCACACACTGCAGGCAGCACACAATACATCGCACGATCGAGTCGTATCCCACCTTTGCGCTCTCAACTTCGCGAGGACTTGCTAACCTAGGGCAGTGTCTGGCATCTTTGAACCATTCAAACCAGTCCTGTCTCCTTGCACGATCTGGACGAGTTGGAATCCATCGGATACCCCTGAACCTTGCCGTCTTTAGGCGTGATGCAGGGTGGTGTCGCGGGCGGGTTCGTACAATGGTCCCTTCACAAAAACAAACAAACAAAAACTAGGCCAATTCGAAACCGAATTGCGCCGCCCACTCTGGCGTTGTGGGGGTTGACCTTCTGTCGTGTCTTCCGGCATTGTTTCAGCTCCTCACCACTGTTATCTACTCGTTAGTATTTCTGTTTGGCAATTTGTTTCTCGTCTTTTCTCTTTTTTTGCCGATTGTTTTGTGGCCCTGAATTTTGCCTCTTGTCATATCTTGCCTGTGCTCATGTAACTTGTGTATGTTGTTTTTGCTTTCATCTGCCGGGGGGTTTTTTTTTTTTTTGGTTCGGGTTTCTAATTTATATCCCGAGTGTGAGTTCCCTCTGTTCATGAATAGATGATCCGAGTACCTATTAATGGCCTATCAAATCTCGCACGAAGGATAATGTGCTGGCGATGCTTATCGATTTTGGGAGCGATGTCGCGTCGATACATGGTTGGTCCATCTTGCTAGTCAGGTTTCAACCACCGACCCTCCCCAATTATTCAAACCAAACCCCAATCATGCCGGGATTGAAGAAAGGGTGATATGGTACCACACAAATGTGTCACACTATACTAAGTTGTCGCGGATTGGTATCTCGATCGGGTCGATTAGCTCTGATTTCTGGTAACTCCTACCTGATCAGCCATGGAAGTACCAAAGGTCATACAATATACCCAATCCAGTGATCCCCATCAACGATACCATGGAAGCTATAGCGTTTTTCATTTATTACACATCCTCCAACACCCCGATCAATTTAATGAGACCTGATCAGTGATTCCATAGGAACACCGTACCCTTTATCCTGTATCAGGGATTCACCATCCTTAGATCACGAATCAACTTTTGCTTGACCTACTCAACCATTGAACTGGGATCGAGTTGATTCGGTACCCTTTCACGGATTCCATTTGTTTATCATCATCTTGGATCACGATGACACCCCCTCTTTGGGGTTAATCATAGAGATCACACTTGAAGTAGTAATGTTGTATGTGTGATGTAGAGCTTCAATGACGGGGATGTCGAACAGAGATAAGGACCCAAGATTCGCAGAGTTCGCATAGTTCTATCCAGTCTCGCGATGATACCGAGCCTATAATCAATCTTATGAGAGCCATTGAGACAACAGGATCGGCACGGTAGGGTTGACGATGAGCCGCACAAGTTAGCTCAGACTAAACTCTGCCTTCACACTTCCCATATACCCCATCGATGAACTTTTATCGAAAAACCTGAACCCCAGCTCAAATTTTCTTCTTATCCTTCTCTTAGGTATATACACAAGCGCTCTTGCCATACTCCATATTCCGTACGATCTAGAACACCCTTCCTCTCACTTCATTACCACCCGCGCGGAATTTCAAACATGAAGACCTCTTTCTCAGAGGAAACATGGTTAAATTCTACATAATATATGCGCTGTACATTTTGTCCACCCTCGCCACATCCGTGAGGAGGACGATATACAATAATTTTATATGTTTCGATTGTATCTATATCGTCTACATTCCTCAAAAGACATGTTCAGAGTAAATTCAAGCCAAGCATCAATCCAAATTGCCGACCAATGCATGTAAATCATATACATCTGAGAACTTAAAGATGACTATTCAATGGTTTTTGAAGTTTCATGCTCATATTAAAGAACGAACAGTGGATATTTCAAACGACAGCCAGAAAAGAATTCATCATCATCATGGTATCTATTACACTGGAAGTAGTAATTCTGCACGTGTGATTGTGGAGTCTGAATGGCGGGAATGTCGAACAGAGATAATGACCCAAGATTCGCAGAGTTCTATCCAGTCCCGTGATGATACCGACCCTACAATCATTCTTATGGGAGCCATTGAGACAACAGGATCGGCTCGGTAGGGTCGACGACGAGCCTCACAAGTTAGCTCGGACTGAACTTGGCCTTCACATTTTCCCAGATACCCCATCGCTGAACTTTGATCGAACAACCTGCACCCTGGCTCAAATCCTCTTCTTATCCTTCTCTTAGGTATATACACAAGCGCTCCTGTCATACTCCGTATTCTGTACCATCTAGAACACCCTTCCTCCCACTTCATTACCACCCACTCGGAATTTGGGATAAGAAGGGCTCTTTCTCAGAGGAAACATGGTTCACTGCTACATGAAATTCGCGCTCTACATTTTCTCCACCCTCCCCACATCCGTGAGGGGTACAATATACCATGATTTTATATGTTTCTATTGTATCTATATCGTCTAAATTCCACAACAGACATTTTCAGAACAAATTCATGCCTAATACTAATCCAAGTTGCAGACATTTCCATGTAAATCATATACATCTGCGGACTCAAAGATGACTATTCAATGGTTTTTGAAGCTGTCATGCTCATATCAAAGAATGAAAGGTGGATATTTCAAAAAACGGCCAGAAAATAATTCACCTTCACTTCTCCGTCCATGTTATCTGCTTCCTACCCACCGTCGACTCCAAACGCTATATAAGTGATCGAAGAGCTGGAAATGGGGGATGTGGAGTGGCTTTTGGTTGGTGATGGCCTGGTATTTTTAGTATAAGAGACGATATAGTGCACGTGTAGCGCACACATCAACTTCTGAAGCCAATCTGGTTGAACATGATGGTGATTGTGGTCAAGTGGTCGCCTCATTCTCACGATCACAGCCCATGATCCATGTGGCGCCGGAATGGCGTAATAGGCACAATATGGCGTCCCTGTGGCATAGCCAGATCAAGCCGATCGAGTCTAACTTAATCTGAGTTTTTGTGTAACTCTAATCGGCGTGATTGCGAAGATGTAACCGATCAATTGGTACCTCTGATGTGATAGACGTCATGCCAATATCGGGCCGGTGTAACGTGCCAAGGTATACCGGATTGATTGCCGTTCCTCGACGCCCACGTGACCGGAGGCAGTGATCGACCCTGATCGATGCGATCGGTGCACAGACCATACCAAGCCGCGTATCGAATCTAATAGAGTGATCATCGTCCATCGGTGCCGCAGCCCTGATTGGCGTGGTCGTCAACTTCCAGTGAGGGTCGAGAAGGTCCAATCTAATCTGTTCTCTACGATCTTGTTCCGTCTGTGGAAGAATCTTAACCACTTACCGAGTCTGCGGCGAATCAGGTCTATTCGATCTGATATCCCTGATCGTGCCCGAGTGGCGGTGCTTGCCTGATTGTCAGTGCAACTTCTGTCACACTCAGCACGACAGGTCTGAACTGGGTGAAAGGCATGATGAACAGTAAACATTAGATAAATTAGCATTAATTTGTGGCGTAACTAAGGAACTATAATTCACTATGAGAAAAACAACTCTGTTCTAATGACCAGCAACACCACCCTGCTAATGGTAAAAATAACAGTATAGGGTATTGTATGGCATAACAGAATAATTCCACTATTTGCGCAAATTTCCCCCCTGTAGATCTAGTTTGGCTCCGAGAATCATAAGTCTTATTGTTGACAATAACGTGCAACTCATAAGAGACTGAATTCTATAAAATATGTACCTATATATATCAAATAAATCTAAGCATAGTCAGTCGAACAAAGATTAAATGTGACAGGAAGAAATTACTCACATCTCAGCAGTCAAGAGACTGAGATGTTGATATACTTGTCTTGAATAATATACACAATAAGAGTATTGCACTTTATCCTAAATAAACACTTGTTTGATCGGAGATCTTTTTTCTAATGGGTGGTAAAAACTGCGGGTATACTGGGAGCTCCTCCAAAACACGCGCGAATACAGTAGTTTAATGTAAGATTGGTGCATGGAATAACTGTTTTGCTTATATTTAGGCAACGATTCAATTTTTGAACCATTTGTGATCTGGCGCCTGGGATGCATTGTGAACAGGCAGTGCGAAGAATTCAGAAAATAGGAGGGTTCACAGCATGAAAGAATGAAAAACTGGGGGTGGGCTGGTGTTATAGATTGCTTACTAGTCAAACAAAAATAAGTCAAACAAAAATAGTAAGAAGCAGGCTGGGGACAGCGAGTTGATACTAAGTAGCCACGGGAAGGCGTGAGATAACTTAATTGAGGTTTTGTAAGATATAACTCGCGAGAGAAACCCATGTTGACGACATGTAGTATTAGGTGAGGAAGAAGTGTAAGCCCCTACTTGATCATTCAGTGATATTCAGAAGTCCTGGAAGCCTGAAGATAATATGTAAGAATTTATAACAGTCCGATATTATCGTATGGTGCTTTTAACCACTAAACTACCAGTCCCTTTTGGGTTTCAGGACTATTTTTCCAGTGTCTTTTACCAATGTCACGGTTTTCTTTGGATCTTTCCAATGTATGGTAGCTATGTTGCCCATCTGGTCATACCCAAGATCCTGTGTCTCAATGTCTGAGCGTTGGTATCCGGAACACAGCTGCCGATCTAGATATCTGGTTATATAATATTGATCTAATTCGAGAAGCACTGATTAACGGTTCAAGCTACTTTCATGGGTCCGGGGAGAAAGCCTTTCGAGTCTCACATGCCGCATGACACCAAACATCCTCCAGGAGATTCTCATAAAGAGGAGTCAACCTGTATCTTGAGTAATATTCCATTTGATATATAGTCTCGGTCGCGAGATATAAAATCAGGCACAGGCACGGCCAGTGCTGATAGAAAGGAACGGGTCCAGAGTATACATTTCATGAATAATCTACCCAATAAGAGTATTGCCCATTACCACAAACACTTATTTGATCGGAGTTTTTTTTTTATAATCGGTGGTAAAAATTGCCAATATACTTGGGCCTCCTCCAAAACACAGTGGAATTATTCTGTTATGCCATACAATACCCTATACTGACACTACTACATTGTTTATTTTTTCCATATCAGGCTGGTGCTGCCGGTCATTAGAACAGAGCGTCCCTCTCGTAGTGTATTGGAGTTCCTTAATTACGGCACAAATTACTGCTAATTTGTCTAATGTATACGCTCAGAGGGACAGAAGTTGCCCTGACAATTAGGCAAGCCCCGCCACTCGGGCAGGATCATGTCAGATTAAATAGACCCGAATCGCCGCAGACTCGGTAAATGGTTAGGGTTGTACCAGAGATGGAACAAGATAGTAGAGAACAGATTAGATTAGACCTTTTTGGCCCTCACTGGAAATCGCCGACCGCCCCAATCAGGGCTGTGGCACCAATGGAATACGATCACTATATTATATTTGATTGATGGAGCAATTGAACCGATATGCGGTTTGCATAGATCAGGGTCGACCCTGTTGGAACCAGGTAGGCATGTGTATTATTATCCTGTGTATTGAGCCGCCCGTGCAGCGGCCACAAGTCACGAACGCGTTACAATCACACGCATCAGCACATGTGACAAACGCGTCAGTCACTTGTCGCGCGTCATTGATGGGAACCACACGCGCCTCTAGGAGGGGCGTGCGCAGGCATACGCAGCGTCCAGTAGACGCTATACTTACTATATAACTAGAGTGTCTAGAGTAGTATAAACTTTACTCCCAATAAATTCCAATGACAAATTGAAACAAAAGGTCTCTTATCTAGAGCTAGAACACAGACTAAACACTAAGACCTCTATTCTCCCCTCATATCTATTTGCCTACCCTAAAGTCTAAGATATTAAATCATTTAATATATTCAACCAAGAGACCCACCTTTTTAATAACGAAACTCACAGCCTCCGATCACGTGTGCATCGGGGAACGGCAATCAATCCGGGATACCTTGGCACGTTACACCGGCCCAAAATTAGGATGGCGTCTATCACATCAGAGGACCAAGTTCGATCAGGTACATCTTGGGAATCACACCGATCAGAATTGCGCAAAAACTCAGATTAAGTTAGACTCGATCGGCTACATCCGGGTATGCCACAGAGACGCCATATTGTGCCTATTACGCCATTCCGGCGCCACACCGATCATCGGCTGTCATGGTGAGAGACTGGGCAACCACTACTGAGCACATTTTCGCATAAAAGTGGGCATAATCTGTCCTAACTTGCGTGATTGTCAG
Source organism: Gomphus sp. MG54 (assembly GCA_003314385.1). Classification (NCBI taxonomy): domain Eukaryota; kingdom Fungi; phylum Basidiomycota; class Agaricomycetes; order Gomphales; family Gomphaceae; genus Gomphus; species Gomphus sp. MG54. Next base: position 436 of record QLPG01000763.1, on the reverse strand, counting down.
TACTGCAAGAGACGCAATGTAGTTGAGATTTGTTTGAGCAGGATGCTGTATTGTCCCTGTCACGGCACGTCCCGCATGTGTCGTGTTTTAGGGGTGTTAGAACCAGGGACCAATGAGTCATTTTATATATATATTCTACACTGAAGTTGGAATATCTCCCCCAACCATTCCCCAATCGAGGCGCGACTCTATACCAGGATCCCATACACTATGAGGAAGACTCATGAATATTCTCATGAATTTAGGAGCGCGTTTTCCATGACACTATCTACCCGGCCCCATACCTACCCCAAGGGCCGGCTCACCTCATCTGGACACATTGGGAAGGGGATACACTGGCATGTGGATTTCCATTCAGTTTATATCTCTATTCTATTCTATTTCTATCACTTCCCCTGTGAAGTTTTCCTCTATATCATTCCCATCACATATATGC
>QLPG01000757.1:0-14079 GCA_003314385.1 Gomphus sp. MG54 | reverse complement strand
ACCTCCCAAGGATCCACCATCTATTAGCTAACTTATATCGAGTAATCATCTCTTTACCGGTGACTCGAAGCATCCTGGCTGACCCTGCCCTTTTTCCAGGGATGCTCGCAATGCGACGGAGGAATTTATTTCCCGAAGATTGAGACATCCGCACAAAACCAACCTTGTGATTGTCACAACGTACGTCCACGGTCAACTCACCTAGTCCACTGAAGCGACAAGATTTGTCTGACAGACGCTTATCCTCCTGAGACGGTGTCTCCTCCATGCATCGCAGGATTTTATCACCTTTTGCACTGATAATGTGCAAGATGTCATTTAACTAACAACATATGGAGTCGGTGACACCCCCGCTCGAGATGATATAGCCACTCGGGTTTCCAGAAGGGCACATTTGCTATCTCAGTTTTTGCTCGATCCGGTTCAATTGGCCAACCAAAGCAGAGCTCTCAGCCAGATCAACATCCCTTACCGCTCCTCCAGTGAGTCATCCATCGATATCCCCCTTTCAGCTTCTTGGACTCTTGTGGGTAGAGCAAAGTTTTGAGATGGTTATATCCTTTGACCTGTGTGTATCACTTTCTGTACTGACACATTTTTTTCCCTTTCGCGAGAAATGAGGCCTGTGTTTAACGCGTCACTACAGCACTCCGATTCCCATGTTCAGGGCCGCGCCAATGCAGTCGTCAGCGTGTAGAAGGACCGGTGCCGTCTAGGAGAAGAAGGAACGGTGCCGTCTAGGAACAGAAATACGGCGCCGATCCCGCTTCATGCCCCATACCTCGAAGGCTACAACTGGAGGAGTCGGTCTGGATATTGGTCCTACGATTTGATTCAAAAATAATAAGAGTCTGGAGGAAATAGACGATTTGGAGACGATTGAAACCATAAGCCAGAGGGGAGATCAATATCTAAAACGATCGTAGCTTCTCATGACTCAAATTACAGCGAGAAAATCTGCATTGTTATGAATACAATATTTGTTGAAGCACTACAGGTCGAGAGACAGTAAAGAATTCAAAATTTCTTATACATGTGTTACTGATGCCATAATCACTACCGACAATCCTTCATCCCATCAAACTCTCGTTGAACCATCAGGACGTAACCCATACATAACAAGCGCCCACCCCACGTGAGCACGCCTCGCTTTTTATAATGACACATTTTCATGTAGATAGAACTGATACACCATGGAATTGTTTATATTGCGTTACGGGACGTGCTCACGGCTTGAATTATTTACTCTACATTTAACCAACTGTTTCCTGTAGGGAAATGAGCACTAATATATCAATGCAACTTAAGTAGGTGCACAAGGGACACACAGACTAAATAAAATAGACTAAATAAAACAGGCTCCTCAGTGTGGTGTCATTTGAAAATAACTACCTAAATAAAACAGGCTACAAATTGTTAGGAACAATATTATATTACAGTTATTTTGCTCACCTCCTCAGTGTGGTCAAACACTGAGGAGAAGAGAAATGTCAATGCACGACGAGAGCGCGCATATACCATACCCCCGGTGATGTCATATCTGACCGGGAGTGAAAAGGAACGAACGTTGGAACGCGCCGGCAACTTCCGGACAGAACCAAAATACGACGTTCGCGTCGATAAAAATACAAGAATACAAATTCTTCAGTCGCGAAAAATGAAGGAAAAATCAGAAGAAAAATAAAAGACAAATATACAGATAATTCCCCATCAAAAGAATGTGGAAAAACGATATTTTTGTTTATATTAGACTTGACTTGTTGGAATAATCCCAACATCCCCTTCGCTCGTTTGTCCAGATTGGGACCGTACCCAGCCTTGGGGAAATGGTGTTCGACTTACTTAAGACGGTGCCCACCTAAGGACTTATAATTATTATAACTCCATATGAGTACGGCTCAAAGGAAAATAAGAATCATAATAATAATAGAAAACCACCGATGATTGAGCGATGACATGGTGTCCATGTCGCATTGTAATTGATACGGAGTGCGAGCGTGATTAAACTAATTGTGGTCAATAAATTACACTCCCATTTCATTTGGGAGTCGGCGTACTTCGCTCAAATTATATGTAAAAAATTTCTGTGTCCGATGAGGGGTCGGGTGGATGATGTGGTGGATGTATGGATCGTAAGAATGGATGTAGACTTATCCCTGAACTCCGGTCATGTGGCTCAACTTTATGCTCATATATGGGCCTCGAGGCAATGGATCGACTCGTGCCTGTGGTTGATGTGCTGGCTCGACGTTTCGATTCTCGTGGGGGATTCATCTTGACGAACACGGGCAAACAGTACATGAAATACAATGAAAAGAATTGGAAGGACGTGTTATGTACGTCTGTGTTTCCCAATATTCTATCCGGTCACCAACCGGTTTTTAGAAAGCTGTGGTTGTGGCAAAGTGCGGAAATGTATGTACCTACAAAACAACAATACCGAATGAAATGGGTACCGATCCCTGCGCAGCACTTCTAAGTGTTACACTGTGGCCTAGGTCGTCATGAAAACGTTGTGATTCGACTCCAGAAAGTACAGCACAGCTAACTCTGTGATAATTCCTGAAAATTTCTGACATGATAGCACCAAATCTAGAAACAGTTGAATTATAGTTTACTTGATTCTGAGATTGAAACAGAAAATGGGGAAATGGGATAGAAAATTTGTGTAATTATTATTCTAGTACATGTTTTTATTATATAGTAAACCCATCTACACATGTCCCTTCCCAGAGATGTGTTAGCATTGACGCCTCAATAACGACGTGCATGTGACTTGAGCGTAGTACCTGTTGTTTGGTGTGGTAAACTAGGTTTCTGTGGGGTTTCCCATGCTATAATATCAGAGAGTCGATTGTACAAATAGGATAATGATTGCCTGGATTTACTGTGATTTTATCTATATTTATTGATAGAGAAAATATTGTGCTATTGGTGTTCTACCCTAGGCTAAGTCCAGGCTTCACCTCCACTTAGGCGCCGTTCCGGGGAACCGGTCTGGGTGCCAAAGTGCTGCTTTGGCAATTTGTGGTTCTCCCACAAGATAAATGTAATGTGTAGTGGTATAATATAATAATGTATAATGTGAGGAACCCAATTGTGTCCCGGACTTGCTGTACGACAAGTATCAAATGTTCTAATCCTAAATAGGTAGGTGTGCACTCGGCGCTTAACCTTTGGTTCAGTGCGAGTGAATATATTTGAGTGTAGCCTAGTGGCTAGTGGTATGGGAGGAAAATATATCTTCTATCCTGTTATTAACTCTTGTAACTACAGTTAATTTATACATGTAAACTGTCTGATGAGAGTATGATCCGTAACTAATGGAAATTGTGGAGTATATGCAGGGTTGGCCCACTGTGGGCTGCCCCAATGAGATCTTCATAGAGATATGACACCTGTCAGTAGTGCCCTTTGAATAGAACTGTTTCTCCCTTTGTTCCCTTCTCATCTCCAACAATTATTGCCTCTCTGAGTCATGTCCCATGTCTCATTCTCCTGTTTCTCAATCATCTGTCCTTGGTGACTGCATATATGTGCCCTGGTTTCCTCAATTCTTGTTCCTTTACACGTGAGTCCCTTCTCCTATATCCCCTATATGTCCTCCTATTTGTTTCCCTTCTTCCCCTTCTGTATCTCATTCAATATCTGCTCTTCCAGACCATGGGGCTAGCTAGGTATGGGGCCGGGTACATAGAGTTACACAAAACTTCTTCCTAAAATCTTGTAAATATTCCTGTAGATACTTCATGATATATAGAACTGTGGTGAGAAATTGTGCCTTGATCTGGGAGTGATTCAGGGAGATATTACAGTTTTAGTGTAGGAAATATGTATAATGCCACTCAATATTGCTTCATCACAACAGTACCCATGTGACTTGATACACATGTGACATGTATTCTCCATATGCGGTGGATATAATAATTGAGTGAGAGGAAGTGAGGGAGAATGGTAGGATATATGAGGGATGCCTCCTCCTTGGTTCTAACACAAAGCAGATGGATATCTCTCTCACAAAGTGTTGTTTGGTGGGGTAGACTAGGTTTTTATGGGGTTTCCCATGCTAGAATATCAGAGAGTTGACTGTACAAATAGGATAATGATTCCCTGGATTTTACTATGATTTTTATTCTATTTATTGATAGAGAAAATATTGTGCTATTGGTGTTCTACCCTAGGCTAAGTCCCAGGTTTCACCTCCACTTAGGCACCATTCCGGGGAACCGGTCTGTGTGCCAAAGTGCCGCTTTGGCAATTTGTGATTCTCCCACAAGATAAATGTAATATGTGGTGATAGAGAACAATAATGTATAATGTAGAGAACCCAACTGTGCCCTGGACTTGCTGTATGACAAGTATCAAGTGTCTCAGTCCTAAATGGATAGGTATGCACTCGGCGCTTAACCTTCGGTTCAGCACAAGTGAAAGATATTCAAGTGTAGCCTAATAGCTAGTGATGTGAGGGAAATATTTCTTCTATTTGGTTTTTAATTGCTTGTAACTACAGTTACTTTATACAAATAAATCTCCTGATGAGAATATGATCTGTAATTAGTTGTCAGGCTCCGGGAATGCCGAGGAGTGGCCAAGTCCTGTAGGCCGGGAATAGTGGCATGGCTTCAACGTGCTCATGCATTGTGCCCTACTTCCCATGCATGCCACCAATTTAGGACAGAGGGATACCTGGGAGAATGCTGAGAGTGTCGGCCTAGGTAAAGGACTTGGGACAGGAGAGGGGAGGACAAGAAGGCATAAACCTAGTTGATTTCCAGAACGAAGAACCATCTACATACATTGGCTACTTATATAGGCTAATAAGTGAGATGTGGAACAGAGTGGCACAAGAAATGGAGAACAATAAGGTATGAAGAATCATGTGGAGGTATTGTCCACAATGATCAAGAATAGAACAATGAGACATGACCGAGAACAAAAGAGTGAATGAGAATAGAACAATAGAGAGTGGCTGAACATAAAACAATAGGGCCACTGCCGAGTGGCAACAAAGAGTGAATGTCCCAAGGGTAAACAGGCAAGGGGAAGGACAGGGAATAAAAGAATAATGAAGAATAGGAGAGTGGGATAGAGATGATGAACCAAATGATGGACCGAATGTCCTAAGCTGAGGCCACATACTAGTGAGGGATGATATGGGTAAGGGTTGGTTGGTTGGTACTGCTGAGTAAATCAGAGCATGGTATTGCAGGCTTGACATTAGTGGAAATTGTGGAGCATATGCAGGGTTGGCCTACTATGGGTCACCCTGATGCGATCTTCTTGCAGATGGCACCTGTAATTGTGCCCATTGAATATATAACTAATTCTCCCTTTGTTCCCTCTTGTGTGCAGTGGATATTCCCTTCCTAAGCCATGTCCCATGTCTGTTTCTCCTCTGTGTCAGTCATCTGTCCTCAGTGGCTGCATATATGCACCCCAGTTTCTCCAATTCTCATTCCTCTGCATGTGAGTGCATTCCCCTATATCCTTTGTACCTTCTCCTGTCTGTTTCCCTTCATCCCCTTCTGTATCTTATACAATCTCTGCTCCTCTGGTCTATGGGGCTAGCTAGGTATGGGGCCGGGTACATAGTGTTACACAAAACCAGCTCCTAAATTCATGTAAATATTCTTGTAGATACCTGATGATATATAGAACTTCGGTGCAAAGTTGCGTCTCGATTGGGGGATTATTAGGGGAGATATTGGGCATTTAGTGTGGAAAATATGTGTAATGTCACTCAATATTGCTTCATAACAACACAAAGTTGGCAGTCTTTCTCAGTTAATAGATGGTTATACACCTCACCACTGTACCTGTTGGCTCTAGAGTTATTGATTAGGTTCCCAACTAAACTCCTAGACATACCAAACCCGATATATATGCTTTTGCTAGTATTTGTACTAAAGCAAGCATCACCAATACCGAAACCTAACCTTCAAGTATCAGGTGGGAGACCAAGTTGTTGAGATGAGATACAGAGAGGATAGGGGATTAGGGAGGAATTAGAAGGAGATATGAGATTGGGAGCACATGGAAGTGAAAATATGCTGGAAATGAACTAAGGAAATATATTTTCCCAAAGCATTTGTCAAGTACATGTACCGAGGTTCTGGTTATTCGGCAGTGCCAACCAAGCAGCCATTCTACATCCACGTACAAGTGTCCACACTGCATGCATGTCACTTGGTACACTGTTCTCAGCTCAGCACGTCTACCACACCATCTGCCCGTTCCTCAATCTGCTTCACCTTGGGACTTCCTGTCCTTGTTCTATCTTCATGCACAACCCTTGTTTTATAGTCATATACTCTCTATTGTCCTGTCCTTGACCCATTCCCTATTATTCTATCTTTTATTGGTTTATCCCCGTTTACATTCCTTGTTCAAATTTTACTCATTGTGGACAATAACCGCATGCTCTGCATACCTTGTTGTTCTACATTCCTTATTCCACATGTCGCTTCTTAACTTATAAAAGTAAGACATGCATGTACATATTTCCTCATTCTGGGTATTGACTAGGCTTAGGCCCTTCTACCTTCTTCCCCTCTGTTAAAGTCCTCGACTCAGACCAGCATCACCAGCATCCTCCTGAGTACCTGTCTGTTATAAATTGGTTGCATGCATAGCAAGTAGGGCACAACGCACGAGTACATTGAAGCCAATGCCACTACTCTTGGCCTACAGGACTTGGCCATTGTCCGCCCGACAACCCTCGGCAGTACCGAAGTCCGTCAGTACCCGAAGCTTGACAGCATTCCAGTATTTTAATGGAATATTGATACCATGAGAGTGAGACAGTCTGGTTGTGCATGTCATGAACAATATGGATTCCAAGATATACAAAAACCAAGCAATGATGTCAAACAATACCAGAGGTTGGCTATGCCATTTGAATGACAAACCACAAGAATAAAGTATACAAAAGAGGAAAATATGAAAAAACTCTGGAGAAATAGTACAGCTTTGAGGCTGCACGAATAGGGATTAGAGGATATGATTATGTAACTCCCCAATAAGACAAGACCTTCCTGAAATTAGTGGAAGGGTGTGGAAAGGAATGGAAGGTCCTGGAAGCCTGTGGAAGTCACAGTGTCACCCTGTCTAATGATAAAGAAATAAGCAATATTCCCATGGCTGGTAGTCTCATGACTGGTCAAGTCACAAAATATTAATAATATGTAAGCCATGCTTCTGGGCTGACCTTGTATCTAATATTCATTATGTAAACCCAGGAATTTGTTGTACATTGTAGACTGGAGAACTTGAACCAGGAGTTTGGTGCCATTTTCCATGTATTTAAGTGTTTGGCACCTGGCTGTGGTTCCTTATGGATCCAAGTAGAGATAGGCGAAAATATAAGTGTTTTTGGAGGTTTTCCTTGAGATTGGAGTGCTTGTGTCAGGCCTTGGTGATACTGAAGGTATGGTTGGGAACCGGCAAGTCCTGTAGGCCAGTCAGGGTGGCTTGGCTTCAATATGCTCATGCGTTGCACCCTGCCTCCTGTGCATGCCACTAATTTGTAGTGGAAGAGATGCTTGAGAGGATGCTAAGAGTGTTGGCCTGAGTGGGGACTTCTGAACAGAGGGAGGAAAGCAGGAAGGTGTAAACCTAGTTGATAATCAGACTGAGGAACTATGTACATGTATTCACTACTTATATAGGCTAAGAGGTAGAATGTGGAATAAGGGTGGCATAAGACATGGAGAAAAGAATAAGGTATGGAAACCATGTGGAAGTATTGTCCACAGCAACCTAGAATAGAACAATATGATGTAAACAAGAATAAGACAATGAGATATGACCAATAATAAATGTGTAAGGGTGTGAGGGAAAGTAGACCAATAGAGGGTGGCCGAATATAAAACAATAGGGCCACGACCGAGCAATAGATGAACAGTGAATGCCTGAGGGTAAATGGGCAGAGGGAAGGATGGGGAATAGAAGAATAATGACAATAGCAGGGTGGGGTAGGGGTAATGAACCAAATGATCAACCAAATGTACCGAGCCGAGACTGCACACTGGTGAGGGATGATATGGGTAATGGTTGGTTGGTTGGTACTGCTGAGTAAATCAGAGCATGGTATCATGGACTTGACAGCTTGATGATTTAAGAGTTAATTACTTGGGAGTACTTCACTCTTAAATGGCCTGCCAAAATATTATAACATTTTTTTAGTAGTCCAGATAGGACTGATTTACACCGGTTTGTATTATGTAAGGCATGCACCAAATTGCACATGCGTTTGCATGGCCAAAAAGAGAACTGCAATTACTTACTCAAATTGTAGCCATTCTGTCTGAAAATAAAAATATAATTTCTTCAGCCCAATGTGGAGGGCATGGCAATGTAAAATTCATGTAAATTTGCCAAAATAAAAATTGTTTTCCAGGCTCCCATCCTTTGCGACTTAAAGTTTGCTTGCAAAATGGTTCTATGTATTCTTGCTTTCCACCAAGAATATCATATACAAATGCCAACTTTTGCCCATGCAAGTTTACAACTATATCATGACCTCAATCACATTCTATACTCACTCTATTTTGCTTTGGTCCACTCCCGATTCTCCACAAATACCTTCTTGAGCTGGGACAGAGCTCAGCCAATGAGATGGGCTGCTTATAACGGTGAATATTGCCTCCCATCTCTGAAGAGAAGTTGTTTGTTATTCATATCTGCAATTTGCTAGAGGTGATTAATACTGGGCATGGGAATAAAAACTGGATGTGAGCTCACAAAGGTGTACTTCAATCAACTCATTTTGGGAATGAACTTGATCTGCTTTACCCTATCATTGAACATGGTGGCTCTGATTCTGAAGTGTTTGACAATGTCCTTGAACTTTGGTTGTTAATGGGGTTATCACACTCCCAGAGGCAATTATAATGCTCATTCCTGAAGCATGGCAGGGTAACAAATACATGGAGCCAGAGAAGGCAGCATTCTACAACTAGGTGCCCTGTCTCCAGGAATTATGGGATGGGCCAGCATTGTTCATGTTTAGTGACAGCCATTATTATGGTGCTAATCTTGATCACAATGGTCTGTGTCCAGTTGTGCCTTTGTTCTTGAGATTTCCATACAAGGCCCCATTAGCCATTGTCACTTATTTGCTTTTCTCATTAGGTAAGAGCACCTACAAATGCATGGCCCAACATTTCTATGTTGAAAATTCACAGCTGTGTCTAAACTCTGATAGTGCCTCTCGAGTCAACCCTCACCAATAGCCTTGAGCCCAACAACAAATCAACACCTTATCTCCCTTTACTCTGGATCACAATGCCTCAAGTTCCTATAATGCCGTTCAAAGGGATCCAGAGTCCTGGGTGGTATCTCAGCTGGCCAAACAAGGTCTTTATGATCATGAAAACAACTGTGATTCATGTGGGGTTGGATTCATCTGTCAGATTAAAGGTATTGCATCAGCAATGAGCATGACTCTGCAAAGGAAGGGGAGGGTGCCAAGAGCAATGACACTGAATTTCAACAACATTATTCTTCCACCAAAGACTTTGTGCCATATCTTCTCACAGATCATCTGCCAAATATATCAACACATTCTTCTGCATCTTCCTTCAATATATTTCATGCCAGTGAGTTGTGTATATGTAGATGCAGAAGTCAGCCAGCCAGTGGTGCAGCCTATGATTGATGGTCGAAACAGGGATGAAGCTTATCATTGGCCAGCCAACCATGAGTGGGTGGCTCCAAACATGAGCCCTGCCCTGATCAGGATTAAGGAGAGCTGGGAGACATCTGTGGAGAGTGTTTTGAAGGATTGAAAGACACTTAATGTTGTGAGCATGCTACTAATGACATGCATAGTTTGACTTTCCCTGGAAAAGAGAAATCAGAGTTGATTGACCATGGCCCTGTTTGCTGTAGTGTGATACTTTCGATTTTTCAGATCACAGGAGCTTCGACAGCACAACAACTGCATTCTTGTCTTTAATTTGTGCACTAATGAGTTTGGTCTATGGATGTGTGTATATCTTGCAGTTTGGAACAAAGAAGAGTATGTATTGGACTTCTAAGTGGGCAGAAGTAGGTGTTCATAACACTGCAATATCAAACTTTTACTGATACCATACTATATGAGGCACAATAGGCTACATCAATTCTTTGGAATGTCTGGGTACTTCTTGCCATGCCTGCCGTGTGGATAGCATGGTCCATGCTCTTTTTCTGCATCTCAATTGTTGGCTTTGTCTGGGAGAAGCCATTCTCATCCCCCTGGGTAGAGGTGTATGATGTGTGTGGACATCTGCTCCCAAGGAAATGGAAAAGGCAAAGGTGCAGAAGATACTTCAGAAGTATGCAGAAGAAGAAGAGCACAAGAAGAAAATTTACAGATCTCGAGAGCTCCTGCTTATTGCAGCCAACAATCACAACCAGAGGATAGCACATCTTAAGATCATCTGCCCTTTAGTACGTGACCACAAGGATGTTCAGTTAGATCTTGCCCAAGGCTTCTGGTATCCAGTGATTTACTCGGAGGTTTTGGAGGCAATTTGCACAGACCCACATGGCTGTTGGTGCCAACTGGTCCTACCATGGTAAAGTACTTTTCCTGTGCTAATGGTGAGTTTACTTGTACATTTCAACTCTGGTGAACTCCTGAAGTTTATACAATTCATATTGGAGGTGAAAAAGTTCACACATGTCACACTGATCTCAGTGGCATATAACCTCTCTTGCACCAACCACTCTCCCATGCCCGGGCGTGATAGACTACAGAGTGTGATGAGGTATTAACTACAGAGGAGTAAAATATAGTTGATTTAATATCATATTTTCCCAATGAACTGTGTTTGTAGGGCTCTAGAACAATAATTAAGCAGAAACTACTTGTCTCAACTGTAGTACAGTATATAAAATATTCTAATGGACTTTGATATACTAAAAAGTGGTTGGTGCCCTCCACCTATATGTATATTATATTACTGCAAAATATCTAACAGGTCTGAATTGATTTGGTATTGCTACAGCTGTTCTGCAGCTGGGGTTGATCAGGGCCAACTGTTATAGCCCATGCTGCCAATAAACCCACATTAATCCCCACAACCACCCGCACCATTCCTGGGACCTTTCCAACCGCTCAAAGCCTGAACAACCGCTTTCTGAATTCTGTTGTATCAACCTGAGGTTCCATTTTCCAAACCTCTGAAGATTCCCAAGCCAAGGTTCTGCTCCTTTGATAAACAATGTGCAGGATCATCATATACCTCACTCCCTTGTTCTTCATTCTGTATTTCCCCTTGTACTCTCTCCCCCCCTTGTCTTTACTTGGCAAAAGTTAGTACAAAGACTAGATACATGTATATAAGACACCAGTCGACTGGACTATTTGCTAGTATGAATATCAACTCAATTCTGCATCGCAGTTTCCGATTCAGTTCCGGTAAACTTTCAGACTTTCCGAAATTAGTGTCAAACGTCGGGTACTGATGGGCTTTGGTACTGCTGAGGGGTGTTGTTGAAAGGTCGGGTGGACTATGGCCAAGTCCTGCAGGCCAAGAGTAGTGGCGTTGGCTTCAACGTACTCGTGCGTTGCGCCCTACTTGCCATGCGTGCCACTGTATTTGCAACAGACAGGTACTCAGGGGGATGCTGAGGATGCCGGCCCAAGTTGAGGACCTCACAGAAGAGAAGAAGGTAGAAGGGCCTAAGCCTAGTTGATACCCAGAATGAGGAAATATGTACATGCATGCCCTACTTATATAGGTTAAGAAGCAACATGTGGAATAAGGAATGTGGAACAATAAGGTATGCAGAGCATGTGGTTATTGTCCACAACAAATAAAATTAGAATAAGGAATGCAACGCGGGGATAGAACAATAAAGGACAGGATAATAGAATGTGTCTGAAGATAGGACAATAGGAGGTGCCAGACTATAAGACAAGGCTGGTAACTGAGGATAGTACAAGGACAGGAAGTCCCGAGGTGAGATGGACTGAGGGGAGGGCATGTGGATGGTGGATGTACCGAGCTGAGACCGGCATATCAAGTGATGTGCATGCAACGTGGTCACTTGGACGTGGAACTAGGATGGTTGCTCGGTCGGTACTGCCGATGGACAGGTGTTGGTACGTGGACTTGACAATTAGGGACAGACAATCAAGGAGGGTACAACACATACGTTGAAGCCAAGTCCCTGCGACCTTGAACCACTCGAACCACCCAATACTGTGAACAGTCTTAGACCCCCAGGCACTTCCCATCCTTCTGCCCCTTTCCGATTCTGACCATGAACCCACGACCTCCAGTCCCTCCATCTCCAGAGTATGAACCCCCCCCTCAGAAACCATTTGGAACCTCCAGAAACCTGGAAGCCTCTAGCTTAGCGCCGACATGCAGATTTAACACCAACTGCCTGGAAAACAATTTTTATTGTGGCAAATTTACATGGATTTTACATTGCCATGCCCTCTACATTGGGTTGAAGAAGTTATATTTTTATTTTCATACAGAATGGCTACAATTTGAGTGAGTAATTGCAGTTCTCTTTTTGCCTGCATGAATGCATGTGCAATTTGGCACGTGCCTTATATAATGCAAACCAGTATAAGGTGGGATTTTATTTTAGAGGAGAGGTTTGGACTCATGAATGCTGGACCAGTTTGTTGGAGCAGTAAAGGTACAGGAACAAAAAGCGACAGGATGAATCTCACCTTCTGGATTGATAACGGAAAGAATAGCTGCAAGGGCATAAGCCGAAGCATCAGTCTCCAGCTCATATGTACCTTTTCTGACTCAGATTGGGAAAAGAGCACAATGCAGAGTGAATAGTTTTGAGAAGTTGAGAGACTGGGATAGCAAATATTGGAGCACATGGAGAGGCCCCTTTGGGTCTCATCTACCATGCCTAGATGAAATTCATGCAGGCCAGTGATCTGAATGCATATGAGGTGTTATGGGCTGCAACTTGTGATGGAGCACTCTCCCTTGGCCTGTTTGGTTCAATCGGCAGTCTCGGCACCAGTAAACTCACAGATTTGGTGTTATACCCCCCAGGTGTAACCTTTGAATACTTTCAAGATCCAGAAGAATGGCCAGTTAAAGGCCGTAAACATGTACTACCCAAGATAAATGCTGATTAAAGGTGCTATCATGTATAAAACATGCACAAACATATGAATCTATCTATAGCAATAGGATCATAAGTCAAAGTCTGAATCAGAGTCCACATGTCAGCTGGCTGTCTGTGTAGCGGTTATGTGCAGTAGCTAGATACAGAGAGGCTCAGTGAACAGGCGTATTTATTGTTACTATACCTAGATACAGAGAGGCTGCAATGTAATGAGTGCCTATGTATCTAGGTGTACAAAAGAGAATACACACCTCAGTGAATGGGCAGTTTACTGAGGGGCTGCTATCTATTCGTTTGACATATATACAGTTCCAGTCAAACATGGCCAGGACCTCTATCCCTTACTGCGTTTGGTGCTTATACATCTTAGTTCCAACACCCCCCCTTAAGCAGAATGCATCCCAACCATCACATTCAGGTATAGTACCTTGTGTTGAGGGAGGGCTTTTGTAAACATGTCTGCTGCCATTTCATCTGTTGGTATGTAGTCGATGTGAATGTATCTCTCGTGCACAGCTTGGCATATGAAGTGGTAGCATATGTCTATATGCTTGGTCCTCAAGTCATATTCATCATTCTTTGTGATAGAAATGGCCAATATAAGAAGGTTTTGTTGTAGTCTATCCCTTCCATTTGGGAAAAGCCTTGCACAATGAGCCTGGTTTGTGGGTGTTAAGTTTTGGTAATGCCAAAGATGCAGGCAGGGAACAGCCAAGTCCTGCAGGCTGGAAGTAGTGGCTTTGGGTTCAACGTACTCATGCATTTCACCCTACTTGCCATATGTGCCACCAATTTGAGACAGAGGAGGTACTCGGAGAGTGCCAAAAGTGCTGGCCCGAGTAGAGGACTTTACAGAGGAAAGAGAAGGTAAGGGGCCTAAGCCTAGTTGATACCCAGAATGAGGAAGTATGTATATGCATGTCCTACTTATATAGGTTTAAGAAGCGACATGTGGAATAAGGAATGTAGGACAATAAGGTA
>QLPG01000754.1:0-23905 GCA_003314385.1 Gomphus sp. MG54 | reverse complement strand
AAAAAAAAAAAACCAAACAGCACCACAACACACACCTCAAAGCCCTGAAAAAGCGCAACCACAACTAAAATAAAAATAAAAATAAAAAAACACGTCACGCCAAAACGTCAACGCGCCGCACCACAAAGGCGAAAGAAAAAGGAAAGCGTCCTACGATAACCGACATTAGATAACCAACAGCTGATAAAAAACACGATAACCGACCCCAGATACAATATGATAGCTGATAGCCGATAAAACGCGATAACCGACGGTAGATAAAAACACGATAACCGACAGCAGATAAAAAAACGAGATAAACGCGATGAAACGCTAATAAACGCCAGTGACGTAACGTCACAGCCACAACAAAACGCTGCCGCCAACTACCAGGCACTGGCCAACAGAGATCCGGGGACGCGGCGGGTGATGCCTAAGTCCGAATGTATAAGTATACAAAAGGTACCCGGGCCTGGCGGGATGTGGGGGGCTGTCTTTCATGCTTATATTATAAACCCGCCGAGAAGGCTATGACGTGTGTTAGGAGGACACAGACTCATAGGAGAATGTCAGGAGTCAATCTCTCCACTCATCTTCCTCTCAAATCACGGATCACAGTTGCTTTCTCTTGAGAAAGTATATTATTGTTACAGTATAGTAGATTTCCTTGATACAGATTTCAGTCAAGCTCAATTGTAGCTCAAAATGTTGTAGATTAAATTTAAAAAAAATCATATTACAGCCAAGAAGTGTCTTGAGAACATTTTTGCTCTATATTATGGGGAAAAAAAGCTTTTGTTGCAGCAGAGTAAACTATTTTGTGGAACAGGTCAAAATGTCACAGGTATAGGTTGTTGAGAGTTAGATAAGTAGCACAGCACTTCGGTGCAATAGAGGAAGCTAGCTGTGCCAGATAGACTATGTGTCAAGCTTCGGTTACTGATGGACTTCGGTACTGCCGAAGGGTACTGTCAAAAGGTCGGGCGGACTATGGCCAAGTCCTGCAGGCCAAGAGTAGTGGCATTGGCTTCAATGTACTCGTGCATTGTGCCCTACTTGCCGTGCGTGCCACTGGTTTTGCAACAGACAGATACTCAGGAGGATGCTGATGATGCCGGCCTGAATTGAGGACTTTGCAGAGGAGAAGAAGGTAGAAGGGCCTAAGCCTAGTTGATACCCAGAATGAGGAAATATGTACATGCATGTCCTACTTATATAGGTTAAGAAGCGACATGTGGAATAAGGAATGTGGGACAACAAGGTATGCAGAGCATGTGGTTATTGTCCACAACGGATAAAATTAGAACGAAGGGATGTAAAATGGGGATAAAACAATAAGGGATAAGATAATAGAGGCGTGGCCAAGGATAGAACAATAGGGAGTGGCCGAGTATAAGACAATGGAGTCATGACCGAGGATAATACAAGGACAGGAGGTCCCAAGGGGAGACAGACTGAAGGGTGAAGACCAAGAGTGTGGATAGTTGTTATAGCCCATGCCTTAAACTGTTAATATTATGGACAACTTGGCGCAAATGTAAGTTATGCAACTAGACAAAGTTAGACTCCTCAGTGTAGACAGACACTGAGATATGCATTACCTAGACAAAGTTAGACTACAAGCTAATCAGTTTGTCTAGTATAGTATAATAGGGCAGCACTCTTACCTCCTCAGTGTAGACAGACACTGAGGAGAACTAATTAGCGCTGCCCCACTCCTATGTGTACTCTGGGCGCCTATGCCCAACCCCACTGTGTCTCCTAGCAACGCAAGTATCTAACATATGTATACCATAGTATAAGTGAATGTAGAATTGACCCAAGATATACCATTCATATTCAACATAAACAACCCACACTAACCCCCACAACCACACCCCCCTATTCCGAGACCTTTCCGACCGAAAGGACGAAGGATTGTTTTCCGTAATCTCCGTCCCCGACAAAGCCCGATCGAGAATCCGACTTCCCACTTCCGTTCCCGTCATGACTGAGACACCATCTCCAAGTCCCTCTCTGACTGGACTCAATACTTTGATAACCGACGCGCAGGACCATCGCGTACCTCACTCCCTTGTTCTCTCTTTTATATTGACCCCTTGTACTCCCTTTTCCCTTGTTTTATGACCGGCAAAGATAGTACAAGGATAGTCGCATGTATATAGTCTCCCAGTCGACTAGACTGTTCGCTAGTATGAATATCATCTTAGTCCACCTAGTTCCCGACTCACTCCGGTGAACTTCCGTCTCCTCTCCAAAATTAGAGACAGACGATCGAGGAGGGCGCAACACATAAGTTGAAGCCAAGTCCCTTTGACCTCGAACATCTCAGCGACCGGATTGAACCATTCCACGACCTACCCTGAATCCCCGGCGCCTCCATTCCCCGTCCGTAGTCCATCCGATCCCGCTTTCGGCCTTTGGCCCATTATGGACCCTCACGCTACCCCGGAAAGCCCCTTCGGAAGTACTAGCTAAGCGCCTGACACGTGGACTTAACAATAGTGGACGTGCCGAGCCAAGACCGGCGTACCAAGTGTTATGCATGTGGCGTCGTGGATATAGGATGGTTGCTCGGTCGGCATTGCCGAGTGGATGGTTCTTGGTACGTGTACTTGACACTATGACCGAACAGTCGAGAAGATTCTTATCATGGATTACTTACACCTCCAATAAACCACAACCTCAATATTAGTAATTGAGGAATATTTAGTTTAGTATATACAGCGACGATTCCAATCAAGGAATAATATAACAACTTTTATTCTATCTTTGACCAACAGATTATGGGTCCTAGCCATAACTAAATATTCAAAAAGACAAATTGCTATATTCAAAAAAAATGAATTTCCATCTGTAACAATCGACCAACAATGTTTATTACTAGTACTAATAACTCACACAAGATCGACCCACTGAACGGGGATAACTATGCCATGTGGCATCATTGCCTTGAATGGATCTTGGACAACTGTCAAGCTATGGGTACTGATGAACTTCGGGACTGCCGAAAGGTCAGGCGGACAATGGCTAAGTCCTGCAGGCCGGGAGTAGTGGCTTTGGCTTCAACGTACTCGTGCATTGCACCCTACTTGCCATGTGTGCCAAAGGTACCAGACCGAGTGGAGGACTTTACAGAGGGAAGAAGAGATAAAGGGCCTAAGCCTAGTCAATACCCAGAATGAGGAAGTATGTATATACATGTCCTACTTATATAGGTTAAGAAGCGACATGTGGAATAAGGAATGTGAACAATAAGATATGCTGTTACGATGTAGAGAAAGAACGTAATCGTAATATATTTAATCTCCCAAAGGCGAGGCAATGGCAAGGTTCTGGATGGGGCTTGGCTTCAACGTATTGCGTTGCACCCACTAGACCGCACGGTCCCCAATTTTGTAAAGGCAAGACAGACAGAAATGAACAGAGGAACCTTAGTCAAATCAAGGTTGATTTTCTGACTGAAGACTGAACTAATAGTACAAGATCTTTTATACTACTTTCTAACCTATTAGGAGTCGAAGAGATTCCTATAATAGAATGAGAAAGCCAAGGATTGTGAAAAGCAAGAACAGAATACTACATCCCAAATAATGATCTCCTCCATGACATTGTGGAGTGATGTGTCACTCCGATTCCCAACAGAGTTACCCTAAGGAACGTAATAGCGAAAGACTGAGCGGAATTGTGAATAGATGAAAATGGAATGAAACGTAAATGAAAGGATATTAAACGTAAATGAAGATGGAATGGAATAGCGAGCATATGGAATGTGACGTAAATGAGTGGAGTGAATTGACAGGAGCATGTGACGCCAAGACAGATACACAAGGTGCATATAGTCCGTGGGCTGAGGGTGTATGGTTGGATAAGGGAGCGAGAGTGGAGTTGGGCTGAGTGGGCTGATTTAAATAGTCGGCTTGCCGGCATACGGTTCCTGACATATGCAGGGCATGTGGGGGTATTGTCCATAATGAGTATAATTAGAATAAAGGAATGTAGACAAGGATATGACAATAAAAAATAGAATAATAGAAATGTAGCTGAGGACAGAACAATAAGGAGTGTAAGACCATAAAACAACAGTGTTGTGGCCATGGATAAAACAAGGGCAGGGTGTCCCGAGGTGAGGTGGATTGAAGAACAAGGAGTGGAATGGGGGAGGATTATTGGTTGGTGAATAGGATAAGGTGGATGGGGATGAGGAATGGGAGGTATGTGGACAGTGGATGTGCCGAGCTGAGAATGGTGTATTAAGTATGTGGCTTGGTCACTGGCTGGGTACTTGGTCAGGACTACCAAACTACCGGGCCTTGGTACATGTACTTGACAACAACCAAGACCTCTGGGAGATCACCATTGGTATGGAAATGGAACCCAAACCAGTGGATCTAAGGAATGTAATGGCAACAGAGAGACAGGCAATCACAGATTGGAAAAGGAAGGACAAGAAGGCAAGGAAAGAAATATTTTTGCATATCTCTGATGTGTTAAGTCCGCGTGTCAGGCGCTTAGCTAGTACTTCCGAAAGGACTTATCCGGGTTAGCGTGGGGTCCGTAATGGGGCCAAGGACCGAAGACGGTAGTCGGATGGACTATGGACGGGGACGGAAGCGCCGGGAACTTAGGGTCGGTCGTGGATTGGTTCGATCCAGTTACTGAGGTGTTCGAGGTCGAAGGGACTTGGCTTCAACTTATGTGTTGCACCCTCCTCGATCGTCTGTCCCTAATTTTGGAGAGGAGACAGGAGTTTACCGGAAATGAATCGGAAACTAGGTGGTAGACTAAGTCGATATTCGTACTAGCAAACAGTCCAGTCGACTGGCAGACTATATACATGTGACTATCCTTGTACTGTCTTTGCCGGTCATAAAACAAGAAGAAAGGGAGTACAAGGGGTCAATAGTAAAGAAGAACAAGGGAGTAAGGTACGCGATAAACTGGCACATCGGTTATCAAGATGCAGAACCTTGGTCATGGGAATTGGGGTCGGACTAGCGGGGGTTCGGATGGATGTCACGGGAACGGGAACCACGGAGGGTGATCGTCCGTCCTTCGGTGGTCAGGGAGGTTTCGGAAATGGGGGTGGGTGATTGTGGGGGTTGGTATGGGTTTGTTGGGGGCATGGGACATAACAGTACCCCCCCATTAGGACCGAGCCCTCGAGGTCCTTGGCTGTCGAACGATGTATAGGGTGATCAAGACTGGTTGTTTGGTCTTCCTGGGCCTGGCTTGAGCGGATAGGCATGGTGGAAGTCCGAAACCACCTCCCTCGCGTGGTTTAGTTCTGTGGCGGGGAGCCAGGTCTTCTTCTGTTCCTTTGTAACCAGTCCATCTGACTAGGTATCGGAGTTGGCAGCCATGACGTCGATCGATCTTTGAGTCTAGGATTTCCGCTATTTCGTATTCGCGTTCCCCATTGACTTCTATCGGCGGTTGCAGTGGTATTGTGCGGTTGGGGAAGGTGTTGGGGGTTGAAGGTTCCAGCATCGAGACGTGGAAGATGGGGTGGATCGACCTCATGTTTTTTGGAAGGCGAAGGGTGTAGGATACCGGTCCTACTCGGGCTATGACCTCATAGGGTCCTAGGTATTTCTCGGACAGCTTTCAGGAGGGTCTTGTGGTCCAGATGTTGTCTGATTTGAGGAAGACTTTGTCTCTGACCTTGACCTCCGGTCCTTGGGAGCGGTGTTGGTCTGCGGAGGCGGCGTAGTGTTGCTGAGCCGCGGATTTGTTTTTGCGGAGCTCCTGGTGCAGTTCATCTAGGTCCACTGCAAAGTCGTGTGCTCTCGAGGAGGCCAGGTCTCGCTCGGGGTGGAAGGTGATGTCCGGGTGGTATCCTTTGTTGGCAAAGAAGGGCGATATTCTGGTTGTCGCGTTGGGGGCGTTGTTGTAGGCAAATTCCGCGATTGGGAGGAGGTCCGCCCAGTTGTCCTACTGGTAGTTGCAGTAGACCTGGAGGTATTGTTCCAACATTTGGTTCATCCATTCGGTTTGTCCATCGCCTTCTGGATGGTATCCGGAAGTGAAGTGTAGTTTCATGTCTAGGGCCTTCCCCAGGGACCTGAAGAAGGAAGACACGAACTCTGTTCCGCAGTCTGAGGTAACGTGCGATGGGACCCCGTGTTTTGAAAATACGTGGAGCATGAACAGTTTGGCTAGGAGGGGGGATGTGATGGTGTTGTGGGTCGGGATGAAGATGGATTGTTTGGTGAGTCAATCTATGATGACGAGGATGGAGTCGTAGCCGGCCGACGGGGGTAGTTTCTCGATGAAGTCCATTGATATGGAGTTCCATGGGCGTATGGGGACCGGTAGTTGTTTCAGGAGGCCGTACGGTCGGTGTCTTTGTGTTTTGGTACACATGCAGGTTGTGCAGGACTTGATGTAGGACTTCACAGTTTTTCGGAGTCCGGGCCAGGTATACTCCCTCCTGATGAGGTCAAGCATCCGATTTTGTCCGAAGTGTCCGGAGACGGGGTGGTTGTGCTTGTTTTGTAGGATTCATAGGCGGAGGTCGTCGCTGTCCGGGACGTAGATGCGCTGGTCGAGGAGGAGGAGGTTGTCTGGTGTGGCTGACCATTTTCCGTTGGGGTTGTCGAGTTTTTCTGAGGTTTCTGGGTCGTTTCGGATTGCTGCACGGATGTCATTGTGGAGTCATTCTGTGTCCATTATTGCGGCTGCTCGTAGAGATGGGAAGTATAGTGCCGTGGCCCGTAGGGAGGTGGATAGCTGTTCTGTGGAGAAGATGGGTTGGAGGTTGTGAGGGTTGATCGTTGTTATGGCCCGTACTCTCACTAAACCCATACCAACCCCCACAACCACCCACACCTTTTCCGGGACTTTTCCAATTGCTCAAAGACCGAATAAACCGATTTCCGGATGTCTGACATATATTCCGAGGTTCCGCGTTTCTGAACCTCCGAAGACTCCGAAGTCAAGGTTCCGATACTTTGATAACTGACGCGCAGGACCATCGCATACCTTACTTCCTTGTTCTCCTTTATATTGACCCTTTGTACTCCCTTTCCTCCTTGTTTTATGACCGTCAAAGATAATACAAGGACAATCGCATGTATATAATCTTCCAGTCGACTAGACTGTTCGCTAGTACGAATATCGATTTAGTCTCCCACCAGTTTCCGATTCATTTCCGGTAAACCCCCGCCTCCTTTCCGAAATTAGGGACAGACGATCGAGGAGGGTGCAACACATAAGTTGAAGCCAAGTCCCTTTGACCTCAAACACCTCAGTGACCGGATTGAACTATTCCGCGACCTACCCTAAGTTTCCGGCGCCTCCGTCCCCGTCCGTAGTCCGTCCGACTTCCGTCTCGGTCTTCAGCCCCATTACGGACCTTTGCACTAACCCGGATAACCCCCTCGGAAGTACTAGCTAAGCGCCTGACACGCGGACTTAACAATCGTGGCGTAGTTGTTCCCTCCCTCTCTGGGGTAGACATCCCATCATCTGGTTAGAGCGTCCGGTTTGGCTCCGAGGCATCCCAGGCAGAAACAGATGGTCATGTTGAATTGTGAAAGGTATTCTGACCATCAGACTTGTCGGCAGGTGAGAAGTTTGGTCGTCGAGAAGTATTCCAGGTTTTCGTAGTCCGTTACAATGTCGATGGGGTGGGGTGCACCTTCCAGGTAATGTCGCCAGGTTTTGAAGGCCTCGAAGATGGCGAGTAGCTCCTTATCATGTACGTCATAGTTCAGTTCTGGGGGTGAAAATGTCCAGGAGTGGAAGGCGATCGGGTGTATCTCATTGTCCGTGGGGGAGATTATGGATAAGATGGCTGCCAGGGCATAGTCGGAGGCGTCCGTTTCAACGACGAGTTGGGAGCTGGGGGTCCATTGGTTTAACACCGGGGCTGTGGTGAAAGCCTTTTTGAGGGTTTCGAAAGATGTCCTGCAGTCTTCGGAGAAGTCCCAAGGTGTGTCCTTCCATGTCAAATGGGTTAGCGGAATCATGATATTGGAGTAGTTGAAAATGACACGTCTGTAGAAGTTTGCGAATCCGTGGAAGGACTGGACATCCTTGACTTTGCACGGTTCAGGCCAGTCCTGGATCACCTTGACCTTATCGTTAGCCATGGTGAGGCCGTTCGGAGATAGGATGTATCCCAGGTATTCTACTGTGTCGGTGTGGAATTGGCATTTGTCCGCTCGGGCATACAGGTGGTTCGTTCGGAGTCATTTTAGGACTTCGCGCACATGTTTTCTGTGTTCTTCCAGGTTATCAGAGTATATCAGGATGTCGTCTAGGTAGACCAGCACCGACACGTCAAGGAGGTCGGAGAAGATGTCGTTCATAAGACGTTGAAAGGTGGCCGGGGAGTTGCTCAATCCAAAGGGCATGACGTGCCACTCGAAGGATCCGTAGCAGGTGCGGAAGGCAGTTTTCCACTCGTCGCCTTCTCGGATGCGGACGAGGTGATACGCGTGTCGTAGGTCTATTTTAGTGAAGATTTTAGCCTTACGGGGGCTGTCGAGTAGGTCAGAGATGCAGGGTAGCGGGTACCGGTCCTTTTTTGTGATTTTGTTGAGTCCTCTAAAGTCAATGCATAATCGTAGGGAACTGTCCTTCTTTCGGGCAAACAGGACGGGTGCCCTGTCAGGTGAGCAGGATGGGCGGATGAAACCTATGGATATGTGTTCGTCCAAGAATTCGCGCAGCGATTTCAGCTCGCTTTCTGACAAGGAGTAGATGGGGCCGAAGGGGGGTGAGGCTCCTTCCTCTAAGTCTATCTTTAGGTCGTAGGGTCGGTGTGGGGCCAGGGTGTTGGCACGCTTTTTACTAAAGACGTCCTGAAATTCGTGGTATTCATTTGGGATGTTGGATAGGTCTACGGGACCGTCCTTGATTCTGTCGAGGTCGGAGAGTAGTAGTTGGAAGGTCTGGGTACCCTCCATCTTCGAGATGCGGACGAACGCTGCTGCATTGATCAACGCCACCTTGGGCGCGATGAGTGGTTTTCTCGAGGGGTCAGGTGAGTGGCGAGAGGGGGCTATAGGTTCGGGTGGTTTCATGGAGTCGGTCGGTAGTGGGGGCTTGAAGGATATGTTGCCCAAAACCCAGTCAATCGTTGGGTTGAAGCGGGTAAGCCAGTTATGTCCCAAAACCACCGAGCAGCTTGAGTCAAGTGGAGTTACGAAAAAGGTTACGGAGTGTCGTTCCCCTTGGGGGAAGCGAACCAGAAGTTCGACGGTCTTGCGGATGGAGGAGTTGGAGGTCCCGTCGAAAAGTCTTAGCAGGATGGGCGTGATGTCTTGGCACTGAAGGTTGTATCTAGATGCTAGTCCTGAATCGAGGAAACAGTGTGTCGATCCTGAGTCAACGAGCATTTTCAGATGTTGTCCTGGTAGGAAGTCAGAGGTTAGGCAAATGGTCAGTGCATTTGGGCTTGAGAGGGTGGATGCGTTGAGTCAGAGTATGATGGGAGTGTCGACGGCTTTGGAACGTTCCTTCGTCTGTGCCGGGGTTGTCGTCGCCGAGTCGGTGCTTTCCTTCTTAGGGCATTTTTTGACCCTGTGGCCTGCTTTGCCACAGAGTAAGCAGAGGTCCTGCCTGAAATGGCATTGTTGTTCCAGGGGCGTGAGTTTCCCATTTTTGTCAAGTTTGGGCATCCGTTGGGGGTCGAGTGTCCAGGTGAGTTCCTTGGTGACTTCTGATTTTCGTTCCCAATATCATGCGTCGATGGATCAGGACAGGAGGCGGAGTTAGGAAATAGCACGGGTTCGGCCAACCCGCACGGGTCACTGGGTCAGGTGCCCTTGGGTGCGGGTGCAGGTCAAGCAGAGAGCACCCGTGACCCGACCCAACCCGGCGCGTCAATCATGTACGTGTGCACATGCACATGTACGACACCCAACCGGGCACTCACTCCTGTCGTACGTGTGTGCGTACGGCGCGTTTGTGCGTACGCATACAACGCATCTATGTCGGCGCGTTTGAGTTGGCACGTACGCATACGGTGCGTTTGAGTCGGCGCGTACGTGTACGGCACGTTCGAGTCGGTGCGTACGCGTACGGCGCGTTCGAGTCGGCACATTCGAGTCGGTGCGTACGCATACGGCGCAACCGAGTCGGCGCGTTCGAGTCGGTGCGTACGCGTACGGCGCGTTCGAGTCGGCGCGTGCGTGTATGGCGCGTTCGAGTCGGTGCGTACGCGTACGGCGCGTTCGAGTCGGCGCGTGCGTGTATGGCGCGTTCGTGTTGGCGCGTGCACGTATGGCACGTTTGTGTTGGCACGTGCACGTACAGCGCGTTCGTGTTGGCGCAAACACGACATACGACACGAATGCGCCGCAGGCGTGCGGGTGTGCCGCGCACCCGACACCCGTCGACCCATGGGAAAAAACCCATGGGTTGATGGGTTCGGGTTTCCCATGGGTTGGGTGCGGGTCACCCACATTTGACCTGTGGGTGACCCGTGCCATTCCCTAGGCAGAGTTCCGGCAGGGAGGATGGTTTTCCTGTCCTAGCTATTTCGTCCTTAATTCTTCCCAGGAGCCCCTTGTAGTATTGATGGCGAAGGGCGGAGTCGTCCCAAAGGGTACGGGTGGCGAGGTGGTTGAACTCAACCATATATTCCGTGATGCGTTGGTCGTTCCACATGTGGAGTTTCTCGAGGTCCAGTTCCGCCTCACCTTCCGGGTCATGGGGGCCAAAGTTTGTTTTGAGTTCGGAAGTGAATTCGTTATAGTCATGGAGCCAGAGGGGTTCATCATGGGTGGTGAAGGTGGGTTCGAAGTAGTCCAGGGTAGTTCCGGTTAGATATGATAGCGCATAGGTTACTTTGGTGCTACTGGTGCTGAAGGTTTCTGGGTCATCCCGAAAAATTAGGTTGTACTGTACGAGGAAGGTTTGTAATTTTCTGGGGTTGGAACCATCGAAAGGGTCTGGGTTTCGAACTTGTGTGGGGGGTCTCGATTTCTTAGAGGTAGCTAGGCTATTTGCTAGCGTAGTGATGGCTTTGGCGAGATTGGTCATGTTTCCCAGTGGTATGGGGAGCTCTTCGAGAGTGGTGCCCATAGAAAGAGGGGTCTAGCACATGCTCGTAAGAATCTTGCTCATGTCTTATTTTTCATGATGATCAGGAGTGTGAGTATGAATATACTGTTAAGTCCGCGTGTCAGGCGCTTAGCTAGTACTTCCGAAAGGACTTATCTGGGTTAGCGTGGGGTCTGTAACGGGGCCGAGGACCGAAGACGGTAGTCGGACGGACTACGGATGGGGACGGAAGCGCTGGGAACTTAGGGTCAGTCGTGGATTGGTTCGATCCGGTTACTGAGGTATTCGAGGTCAAAGGGACTTGGCTTCAACTTATGTGTTGCACCCTCCTCAATCGTCTGTCCCTAATTTCGGAGAGGAGACGGGAGTTTACTGGAAATGAATCGGAAACTAGGTGGTAGACTAAGTCGATATTCGTACTAGCAAACAGTCCAGTCGACTGGCAGACTATATACATGCAACTATCCTTGTACTATCTTTGCTGGTCATAAAACAAGAAGAAAGGGAGTACAAGGGGTCAATAGTAAAGAACAAGGGAGTAAGGTACGCGATAAACTGGCATGTCGGTTATCAAGATGCGGAACCTTGGTCACGGGAATCGGGGTCGGACTAGTGGGGGTTCGGATGGACGTCACGGGAATGGGAACCATGGAGGGTGATCGTCTGTCCTTTGGTGGTCGGGGAGGTTTTGGACACGGGGGTGGGTGATTGTGGGGGTTGGTATGGGTTTGTTGGGGGCATGGGACGTAACATGATGAATACCTGGTTTACATTGATCCAAATATGACAAATAACTGTCAAGTCTATGATACCATGCTCTGATTTACTTGGCAGTACCGACCAACCGACCCTTACCCATATCATCCCTCACCAGTGTGTGGCCTCGGCTCGGTACATTCGGTTCATCATTTGGTTCACTTCCCTCATCTCACCCCCTCTATTCATTATTATTCTTTCATTCCCCTGTAACTGATCCCCTTTGGGACATTTATTACTCGCCTATTATTTGGTCATGGCCCTATTGTTTTATATTCGGCCATTGTTCTATTTTCACTCACTCTTTTGTTCTCGGTCATAGTTCATTGTTCTATTCTCACCCACATTCCTTATTCTATTTCTGATCATTGTGCACAATACCTCCACATGATTCTTCATACCTTATTGTTCTCCATTCCTTGTGCCACCCTGTTCCACATCTCACTTCTTAACCTATATAAGTAGTGAATGTATGTAGATGGTTCTTCGTTCTGGAAATCAACTAGGTTTATGCCTTCTTGTCCTCCCTCCCCCTGTCCCAAGTCCTTTACCTGGGCTGACACTCTCGGCACTCTCCCGGGTATCCCTCTGTCCCAAATCAGTGGCACGCATGGGAAGTAGGGCGCAATGCACAAGCACGTTGAAGCCATGCCACTATTCCCAGCCTGCAGGACTTGGCCATTACCCATCCGACCCTTCAGCTTTCCCGGAGCCTGACAGTAACTCAATTTGGGTCAGATTACAGGGGATATTCGAGTCAAAAGGAGTGGTTGGAATAGTCAACCTTCGTTGCAACTTCTTCCAAACTTTTGCTGAGGATGGAGCCAATATGGAGGAACATATTTGAAAACTCCAAGGACTCAAATAAGAACTGAATGCTCAAGGAGAATTAGTCACAGATACCGATCTAGCAAACACATTACTCACCTCGCTTCCAGATTCTTGGTCCACATTTATCACGGCAGTGAATGCTGGTAGAGTTGCAATCTCATCGGATGTCCTAATAGCCAGGATCCTGGATGAAGATTGGGCATGACATAAAGGCTTGGCTCGGCAAATGGCATTGAAGGCACAGTCAGGCAACTCAGGTGCCACATGAGGGAAGTGTCATAACTGTGGAAAGAAAGGGCACTATATAAAAGATTGCTGGGCCAAGGGTGGTGGCAAGGAAGGACAAGCACTGAAGTGGTTCAAATCAACCACTACTGACTTAGTCAAGCAGGCTGGGAACACTGGATTTGCATTTATATCGAACGATAACAACATGGCCCTAATCTTGATCTCAGCCTCTGATTGGCTTGCAGATTCTGCTGCAACAACACACATCAGCCGAAATAGAAATGATTTCTCAACTTACTTGGAGGACCCATCAACGATTGAAGGAATCACACCAGGCACTGTACTCCAGACCCATGGGTGTGGAACCATTAATGTTGAATTCAAAGTTGGCAATACTACCCATATGATCAAATCACAAGATGTGAAATATGCACCTGATGCACCAAATAACCTAATCAGTATAGGGAATCTCATGGATTGAGGGCACTCAGCACTTTTCACGGCCACAGGTGTTGAATTCAAATCCAAGACCAGTATTACATTTGGAGTTGGAAGAAAAATTGGGTAGATGCTGTCAAGTCCACGATACCGTGCTCTGATTTACTCGGCAGTACCAACCGACCAACCCTTACCCATATCATCCCTCACCAGTGTATGGCCTTGGCTTGGTACATTCAGTTCATCATTTGGTTCATTATCCCTATCCCACCCTCCTATTCTTTATTATTCTTTTATTCCTGTCCTTCCCCTTGCCCGTTTACCCTCGGGACAATCACTATTTGTTATCACTCGGCAGTGGCCCTATTGTTTTATGTTCAGCCACTCTCTATTGTTCTATTCTCACTCACTCTTTTGTTCTCAGTCATACTTCATTGTTCTATTCTTGCCTACATTCCTTATTCTATTTCTGATCATTGTGGACAATACCTCCACATGATTCTCCATACCTTATTGTTCTCCATTCCTTGTGCCACTCTGTTCCACATCTCACTTCTTAACCTATATAAGTAGAGAATGTATGTAGATGGTTCTTCATTCTGGAAATCAACTAGGTTTACACCTTCTTGTCCTCCCCTCCCTCCTGTCTAAAGTCTTTACCCAGGCCGAAACTCTTGGCACTCTCCCGGGTATCCCTCCATCCTAAATTGGTGGCATGCATGGGAAGTAGGGTGCAATGCACGAGCATATTGAAGCCATGCCACTATTCCCGGCCTGCAGGACTTGGCCATTACCTGTCTGACCCTTCGGCATTCCTGACACCTTGTCAAGTCCACGTACCGAGACCCATCTGCTGGCAGTACTGACCGAGCAATCATCCTATATCCACGACCAAGTGCCCGCATCGCATGCATAACACTTGGTACGCCAGTCCCGGCTCGGCACATCCGCCATTTGCACTCCTCGGTCCATTTCACCTTGGGACTTCCTGTCCTTGTATTATCCTCAGACACGACCCCATTGTTTTATACTTGGCCACTCCCTATTGTCCCATCTTGAGTCACGACCCTATTGTCCTGTCTTTTATTGTTCTATCCCCGCTTTGCATCCCTTATTCTAATTTTGTTCATTGTGGACAATGACCACATGCTCTGCATATCTTGTTGTCCCACATTCCTTATTCCACATGTCGCTTCTTAACATATATAAGTAGGACATGGATGTACATACTTCCTCATTCTGGGTATTGACTAGGCTTAGGCCCTTCTACCTTCTTCTCTTCTGTTAAGTCCTCGACTCGGGCCGGCATCTTCAGCATCCCCCCAAGTATCTGTCTGTCGCAAATACAGTGGCACGCATGGCAAGTAGGGTGCAATGCACGAGTATGTTGAAGCCAATGCCACTACTCTTGGCCTGCAGGACTTGGCCATAGTCCGCCCGACCTTTCGACAACATCCCTCGGCAGTACCGAAGTCCGTCAGTAATCCGACGCTTGACACACCTGACAGATGCACCAAATGCAATGCAAACAGAAGCCAGAAAGTCAGGAAAGAGGAGACTTTGTTGCAGTAACCAGAGCACGGACCTGGGATAAATGGCACCACATCCTTGGACATGTGAATATCTGGACAATCAAAATCATTAAAAACAATAATCTGGTAACTGGTTTAGACATTGATGAATCACAGGAACCAAGTCAATGCACAGCCTGTATTCAAGGGAAATGACATGTGGACCCATTCCCAAAGGAAGCCAAGGAGAGGGTAGAGCAGATTGGCAATCTAATTGTATCTGATATTTGGGGACCAGCACAGATCAAAGGCCCATCCTGTGAAAGATATTTTTATTCTTTCACAGATGCCAAATCCAGATATTCAGTACTCTATTTTGAAAACATGAAAGATGAGGCCTTGAAACACTTTGAAGAATTCAAGAGTTTTATTGAGACTCAGAGTGGTAATAAAATAAAGCGATTTTGCTCTGACAATGGTAGAGAATATATTAACAGGCCTTTGAAAGACTTTTGTGCCAAACATGGTATCATTATGGAATCCACTGCCCCATATTCACCTGCCCAAAATGGTATTGCAGAATGACTAAACCAGATGCTCCTTGAACATGCACATGTAATGCTCTTTGCCAAGAACTTACCTAAAACCCTGTGGCCTGAAGCAGTAGCATATGCTTGCTATATCAAGAATAGATCACTTACCCAGGCACTTGGCATAGAGACAACACCATACCAAGTTTTTTTCAATAAAAAACCAGATATATCACGATTAGAAGAATTTGGAACGAAGTGCTGGGTAATGGTGCCAGACCAATGCCGAGCAAAACTTGACCCCAAAGCAGAAGAGCATATCTTTGTTAGAATTGCAGATCATGCCAAGGCTTGGCGGTACTATAACAAGCAAACCAAACATGTTCAAATCTCTAGGAATATCACATTTGATCTTATGGACACTATGCTACACCCAATCCCAGATGGAGATAAAGAGGCTGTGCTTGAGAGGGAGACTGTGACAAGCAAGCAACATGTTAGGATGACATTGCTGAGTTCCCCATTCCTTATTAGGCAATTCAGCATATGCCTGCTTCAACCATACGATCACCCTCATGTTTTCATTTTATATCTGTTACACCACATGCTCATATTTCCGACACCACATGATTGTATTACTATTTATAGTATACATTCATTCACCTCGCTTTTATGTTTCCATTTATATTCTTGCTCCACTTTCTGTTTATAGTATAATCTGTTTACTTTGCTTTTCATTTTGATCCTCACATTTCTCATCTATCCATTTCCATTTGACATGGGCTCTTCATAGATAAAGCAATTAGTATAAAACCTGTATGTTTGTTAGTCTGTTATTCAGTCAGAATATTGACTAAGATTCCTCCGTTCACTTCTGTCTTGCTCTACTTCATTTCTACCTATATGCCCAACATTGTCATTATGATCTACCTTGGCATTATGGTCCTCAGCATTATGAAATTAGGGATCTTGAGGTCTGGATGGCGCAACACATACTGTATAGTTTCCATACCTCCAAACTTCCCTTTGTGTCCTTCTCACCTAACTCACACTCGATAGGTACTTAATTCCCAATTGCTATAGTACGCATCCTTCTCACCTAACTCATGCTTGATAGCCATAAAGGCTTTGAGCCTCCACATTTTTGTCACAGGCCTTTGCAAGTGCCAAGGTGGCACTCCGTAGTAGCAACCCCTTTCACCGTGCAGTTCCATCATTTGAAATTAACAACTTGTCAATGATGGCACCTGCTGGCCCCAATGGGCTAACCTCTTGCTCAAGAGAGAAGCAACCTAGCTGGCCTCCTGCTGATATTGTGGTCTCTCCATTGCCTCAAGAACAGGGATCTGGGCCTTTCCCACCATTTGCACCAACCCCAACCAATGACCAGCATATCACCTCACTGGAGAATTCCCTCACACAGCTGCTCTCCATCATGCAGCAAGTACAGCAGGCCCAGCAGTCGTCGCAACCCCCATCTCCACCCCATCAGGGACAAGCATTGGCACAACCACCGATGCCACCCCCCCAGCAGCTTCCCCTGCTACCAACCAGTATAATCGCTCAACCTCTGCCCAATCCAATCCAAGGGCTCCCGTTGTGCCCCCAATTTCTTTAAACCCTGCCTCAGGTATGTCCCTGAATCGCTCTTTTCCCTACATTGAGCCTGCGCTGCAGCTGGCAATCACAAAGCATGAGTTCTGCCCCAGCCACCTATATAAATTGGATGCCACAGTAAAGGAATGGCCAAAACCAAATTTTTTCGAGATTTCCAATGATGGTCAATTTACCCAGCATGAGTGTGAGGCCTCCCCAAAGGATTATCCCTCCTTCTGTGCTCTTTATGAGCCACTTGTGTTCTATTTTGAAATCCTCCAATACTTCATAATTTCATCTGGGAATCTTCCTGCCATTCACCAGGTTGTGCTTGGCTGCTTGGAATACCTTCGTATCCTTTATCAGATATATTCACGCTATGAGTGGTCTGCAGTCTTGCAATATCATTTTATGTTTCATAATCATTGTCTTGCCAAGATGCGAGAAGGGGACTACTCTGGATGGCATACGATGGATCTCAAATTGGCATCCCTCTACCTCTATGGGACCCTGAAGAATTCACCGGGTAAAAGCATTACAAACTCAGGGCCATCATTGTCAAATGCAAAGCAAACATGCTTTGCATTCCAATCAGGCAAATGTAATTCCCCCTGCAGCCACGGACACATCCACAAATGCAAGAATTGTGGGAGCGCTGAACATGGACGATCATCCTGTACTGAGAAGGCAAAAGTGCCATCTTAGGGCACTGGCAGGACGAGCAAACTACCATCAATCATGTCTGTCACTCATCCTTGCCTACAAGACACCCATACCCAGTCCCATCCCAGTCCTAGCTTTCTAATTCCTGTCCCCCATATATTACCCCATTCTGAGTTATTCCCCCCTGGTCCCCCTCCTCCTCCTCTTCCTAATAGTGACCCTCGCTGTAATGCTGTCACTGCTTCAACAGTGGACCTCCCTCGCATAACATGTACCCTAGTTAAAGATGCATGGCAATTCTATCTCGCTGAGTACCCTGATCGTCACTTTGTCAATTCCTTACTGCACATAATGGAGTATGGTGCAAACATTGGTTTTTCTGGCATGCATTGCAAGCAGAACTGTTGCAACCTTAAAAGTGCCATCGCCTTTCCTGAATTGGTATCAAATGCAATAAATGCTCTTACTACTAGTAACCATGCTGCCGGGCCCTTTCTAGCCCCACCCCTCTTGAATTTTCAATGTTCCCCCCTTGGCTCCATATCACATCCCAGAAAACTGTGGAAGCGTTGGCTTATCCACCATCTCTCTTGGCCACATGGCTCTTCAGTCAATGATGGCATCCCTGACACCAAGGGCCACATCCACTACGAAGCCTTCAGTCAGGCTGTGTCAACTATCGCTGCCTTGGGGAAAGGCACACTATTGGCAAAGCTCGACCTTAAGGAGGCCTTCCACCATATCCCTGTTCACCCAGCCAACTGACAGCTCTTGGGCTTTCATTGGCAAGGGTCCTTCTACTATAGCATTGTGCTATCATTTGGGCTCAAATCTGTGCCCTATATTTTTAACCTCTTTGCAGAAGCGCTTCACTGGATCATCCAATGCCATATTCTTGGCCATATTAAACACTACCTGGATGACTTTCTGCCAATATTCACACCCTCTACCCCACATGCATTAGCAAATAGCGCTATTGATTGGATTCAGGTGCTGGGTAGCCAGCTAGGCCTATGCTTCTAAGATGAGAAAACCATCTGCCCCTCAACTCAGGTAGAGTTCCTGGGGCTTGAGTTAGATACCGTGGCTATGGAGGCTCAGCTCCCTGATGACAAACTATACTACCTCCGTGACCTTCTCCTTGAGTGGTTGCCCCACCACCGTGGTTCCCTACATGAGTTGCAACAGCTGATAGGCTTCCTGCAATTCTGTTCTCAGGTAGTTCCTCATTCTTGGGCATTCCTCTGCCGTCTCATCAACTTCTCAATGGCATTCGCATCCCAGCATTCTGTTCGCTACCTGCCAGCCTACACACATGCTGAAATTCACTGGTGGTCTACATATGCCTTGAAATGGAACAGTATACACCTTATTTCCCCATCCTGTGAGACAGTCCACATCTATACTGATGCCAGTGGAAGGAAAGGAATTGGTGGGATATTTGGGAATGAATGGTTCGCTGCCTGGATACCAAGGCACTTTGGCAAACGAGACATACAATTTAAAGAAATCTATGCTGTTCTTCAAGCAATCCTTTGCTGGGGCCACCATTGGAAGCACAAACATGTTGTTTTTCATGTGGATAACCAGGTCGATGTCTGGACAATCAAGAATGACACAAACCGATCCTTGCACATAATGACAAACTTGTGAATGATTGTCATGCTAGCAGCACAGCTTGAGTGTTCTTATGCCTCTTCTTGGCTTTCTTCATCTGACAATTCTCTTGCTGATTTTGCTTCTCACTTTATGTCTATGCAACTATTCGACCATGCTCCCTACTTGAACCTCCAGCCTACCTTGCCCCACCCCCCAACCATTGGGATCAAATGCATTCTCACATCTCATGACTTGCCACATTTTGGCTGTGTGTTATAGCCCATGCTTTGAACAACCCACACTAACCCCCACAACCACCCTCCCCTATTCTGAGACCTTTCCAACCGAAAGGATGAAGGATTGTTTTCCATAATCCCCGTCCCCGACAAGTCCGACCGAGAAACCGCGTTCCTGCTCCCGTTCCCATCATGATCGAGACACCATCCCTGAGTCTGTCTCCGACCGAAGACTCAATACTTTGATAACCGACACGCAGGACCATCGCTAGGGAATGGCACGGGTCACCCATGGGTAAAATGTGGGTGACCTGCACCCGACCCATGGGAAACCCGAACCCATCAACCCATGGGTTTTTTCCCATGGGTCGGCGGGTGTCGGGTGCACGCCATACCCACATGTATGCAGCGTGTACGATGCGTACGGCGCGTGCAGCACATATGGTGCATACGGCGCATATGACGGGTACGGCACATGAGGCGCGTACGACGCGTATGGCGCATACGACACGTACGATGCATATGGCACGTATGACACGTACGACATGTATGGGGTGTACGGGGTGTACAACGCATATGGGGTGTACGGGGTGTCCGGCGCGTACGACGCGTACGGCACATACAGCATGTACGACTCATACGGTGCGTTCGTCGCATTCGTGGTGTCGCGTGCGCGTACGGCGCTTTCGTCGCGTTTGGGGCGTCGTGTTCGTGTTGGCGCATGCGTGTACGCGTAAGTTGTGTTCATGTCGGAGTTGACGCCCTGGGTTGGGCCCGGGTCACGGGTGCTCGTGGCTTGACCCACACCCACACCCAAGGACACCCGACCCGGTGACCCGTGCGGGTTGGCCTGACCCGTGCATTTCCCTAACCATCGCATACCTCACTCCCTTGTTTTCTCCTTTATATTGACCCCTTGTACTCCCTTTCTCCTTGTTTTATGACCGGCAAAGATAGTACAAGGATAGTCGCATGTATATAGTCTCCCAGTCGACTAGACTGTTCGCTAGTACAAATATCAACTTAGTCCACCACCTAGTTTCCGATTCACTTCCAGTAAACTTCCATCTCCTCTCCGAAATTAGGGACAGATGATCGAGGAGGGTGCAACACATAAGTTGAAGCCAAGTCCCTTCGACCTTGAACACTACAGGGACCGGATTGAACCAATCCGCGACCGACCCTAAGCTTCCGGTGCTTCCGCCTCTGCCCGTAGTCTGTCCGACTTCCGTCTCCAGTCCTCGGCCCCGTTACGGACCTTCACACTGACCTGGATTGCCCTTTTGGAAGTACTAGCTAAGTGCCTGACACGCGGACTTAACAGTATATTTGTACTCACACTCCTGATCGTCATGGGTTCAAGACCAATCACATGTTCACAAGCCCTACAGACAATCACCCAGGCGTCTGCCACCGTGCATCCATCCCCCAAGAACTACCCATCCCTGGACCAAGTTTTCAGACGCCTCAGACCCCCGCGCACCCCCCAGAACCCTCTTCAGACTCCGGATTCTCGAACATGGACTTACGACCACGCTTGAGTATGACCAACCCGTTCCTCGTAAACCCCCTGGTGACCAACCAACCGTCACCCCCGGAGATGCCCTCCAGTTCAGGATCCTCCTCATCAGTACCGACCACGTCCAGATCATCATCCACGGTACCCCCATACCTCGCATCTCCCCCTTTCGTACCACTACCGTTCGCACCACCACCACGCGCTGCCCCCCCACAGGCCGCACCACCATTCATTGCACCACCCCCCGCCATACCACCACCCGCTGCACCACCACCCGTTGCCCAGCCCCACCTCGTACCACCCGCCACAGCACCACCCCCTCCACCACCAGGAGGAGCCCCCGGTATGGGGCCAAACAATGTGCCGGACCTCACCCAGGCCATCGCCATGTTAGCAAGCAATCTGGCCTCCCCTAGAAGATCAGCCCCCCATGCCACCAAGGTTCGAGACCCGGATCCCTTCGACGGATCCGATTCGAGGAAGCTACAAGCCTTTTTAGTGCAGTGTATGCTGAACTTCTGTGACCGCCCTGACTGTCAGGAGTCAGATACTGACGGACTTCGGTACTGCCGAGGGGTATTGTCGAAAGGTCGGGCGGACTATGGCCAAGTCCTGCAGGCCAAGAGTAGTGGTGTTGGCTTCAACGTACTTGTGCGTTGCGCCCTACTTGCCGTGCGTGCCACTGTATTTGCGATAGACAGATACTCAGGGGGATGCTGAAGATGCTGGCCCGAGTCGAGGACTTAACAGAAGAGAAGAAGGTAGAAGGGCCTAAGCCTAGTCGATACCCAGAATGAGGAAGTAAGTACATCCATGTCCTACTTATATAGGTTAAGAAGCGACATGTGGAATAAGGAATGTAGGACAACAAGGTATGCAGAGCATGTGGTTGTTATCCACAACGAACAAAATTAGAACAAGGAATGCAAAGCAGGGATAGAACAATGAAAGACACTATAATAGGATCGTGGATCGAAATGGGACAATAGGGAGTGGCCGGATATAAAACAATGGGGTCGCGTCCGAGGATAATACAAGGACGGGGAGTCCCGAGGTGAAACGAACCGAGGAGTGCGGATGGCGAATGTGCCGAGCCGGGACCGGCACACCAAGTGTTATGCAGGCAACGCGGGCACTTGGTCGTGGATATAGAATAATTGCTCGGTCGGCACTGCCGGCGGATGGGTCTCGGTATGTGGACTTGACAGTATCCCCCCCTTAGTGGCTGAAACCCTGAAGCCGGAAATTAAAAGCAAGGTCCGGAATGCCTAAACGTAATATCGCGGATCATGGAGGAAGTTTCCAGACTTCTCATAGACCAACTGCATCTGTTCATTCGTCGCCATCAAAAGTACCCGGAACAAAAATGCACGCTGAGACTGACATTGTCGAACAGGGAAGCGACGGAGGACGGGTGACCCATGATCATGACGCGTCTTCAACCCAGGGTGTGGGGCGCGATTTGCGGATTTCTGGGGAGGCTATGGGTGGTGTAGATGGGGTGGGTGGGGAAAGTACCTCAGCGGAGAATGCGGAGGGTGTGGGTACGGAGGGTGCCTTGGCGGGAGTCATGGGGACAGATGGGGAGGTGACTGTGGGGCAACTCGTGGCAGCGAGTTGGGATGCCCCGGAGGATACGGAGGATGAATGAGAGGCCATGTATAAATGGGCCGAAATGGCTGGGAGGGCAGAAGTCCCCGGAAGCTTGGTGGTCCCGAAGATCTATGGGCGGAGGAGTGCGGACGCGGGGCCCAGCGAGGGGTCTAGTATGCGCGGGTAAGTGGTAATCCAGCTTTTTGATTCCCGCTGATTTGACATTCTTTAGTGCAAAAACAAATTGGCCCAGGGCGAAGTCAGCCCGATTGTTCGAGGCCCAATGGAGGGCGTGGATGAGGCGGTAGAGCCTCTGAGTAAAAGGCCGAGGCGGGCCTGTACCCAAAAACCAAGCGGGAAGGCTGTCGAACCCGAAGTACCGCTGGCTGAGGGATCGGGACGGAAACGGGCAAAGAAGATGGGGAGGTCGGATAGGCTGGAACGGATAGAGCGGAAGCTTGGGGAGATGTGAAGGAGAATACAGAGTATGGGGAACGTGATGGTGGTCCTTCTCGAGGGCAATTCGGGTTATTCGGGAGACCCGAAACTGCAGGAAGAGTTAGGGGAGGAGGAAATGGAAGAGCAGGAGAGAAAGGAGGAGGAGGAGCGGAGGAAGAAGGAGGAGCAAGAGAGGATAGAGGAGGAAGATGTAGAAATAGACTAGGGGAAAAAAGGAAATTTTTGTTTATCTTTTATTATTATTATTTTTTTTTGAAAAGGAGAAGATAAAAGAAATTGAGGGAAAGAGAAAAGGAACAAGTCAGAGGTGCCGAGGTGTTCGGCATCCCAGCTGTATTATTTTGATGGGAGGAGAGGTGGCGGATGGACTGGGACAGATGAAGGCGGGATTGGAGGTTGGAGGTGGAATGAGAAGATATTTATTTCGGGATTAAAGTGGTTGTAGGGTCGTAAGTGGAGTGTTTGGAATGTATGGGGGAGTGGCTGTGGGGGAATCGGGGAAGAGGGGGATGTGATGGGTGACGGAATGGAACGGATGGAGTGGAGAATGGGACAGAAGGTGATGGACGGAATCGGAGGGTGAGAAGTGGAGGTGGTTTTCGGGAGAGGGACGTCTTCGGGAGGGGAGTTTGTGCAGTTTGAAAGGTTTCTGGCTGGTCGCCACCCCCCCTTTTAGGTAGACATCCCACCGTCTACCACAAGTGTCGGCCTCTAGCCGAGAAGGACGGAAAAGGGTCAAAATTGCATATGACACGCATATACGGGGTGAAAGACTGGGAACGGATGGGGACAGATGGGTGAGACCTTGGCCGAACGTGCCGAATGACAACGCTGGCCGAGAGGTCCCTGCCAAAAAACTTGCCAGCCGTTCTGGTATACAAGCATGCACAATGCAGTTGCATTGACTAGGGCTATTGGCAAAGCTTCCAGCGATGGAACAGGATCCTGGGT
>QLPG01000753.1:0-14075 GCA_003314385.1 Gomphus sp. MG54 | reverse complement strand
GGGAGGGGTGTTGGGTCATGATTTTATTCCCCTACATTTGTGTTTTGCACTTGCATCTTGATTTCTCTTTTTCACTTTTCACTTTTGCATTTGCATTCTCTGATGCTTAAAATAAGTGCCCATAACAATGCACCATTGCATACCATTGGGTCTTGTCTTTAGCATCCATATTGACAAGCCCCAAAGGTTAGTAGTTACTCTGTTATATACTTGTCTTTAGCATCCATATTGACAAGCCCCAAAGGCCATTGTTGCTCTCTGTGTGTGACAGTTAAGAGTCTCTAGACCTTCCCTGCCAACATTGTGGGGGCTAAAGTTGGCTTTGAGTTCGGAGACAAATTCCTGATAATCATAGTGCTAGTATAGGTTGTCTTTGGAGGAGAGTCCTGGTTCAAAATAATCCAAGGCAGTGCCAGTTAAGTACAACAGTACATAGGTTACTTTGGCACTGTTGGAGTCAAAAGCATCAGGGCAGTCTCAAAAGTTTAAGGTATACTGCACCAGGAACAGTTGAAGTTTTTTCACATTGGAGCCATTGAAGGGGTCAAGGTCCCAAATCTTGGTACGAGCAGATGACTTCTTTGAGCCTGACAGATGGTTGGCTAGCATGGCAATGGCTTCTGCCAGGTTTGGTTCATCATTTGCATTGTCCAAGGGTGGCATAGGGGGCTCTAGAAGGGGGTTTGATGAGTGTTTGGATAGTGGATCTGGGGCTGGTGGAGGGTTTGGTGATGTATAGATGTTGGGTTCTGCAGTGGGTAAGCTTGGGGTCAAGGATATGCGGTGTACTGAAGCTACTCTAATTGTTTGAAGGGCTTTTATTCATACACTACATCTCATAGACATTCAGGAGTGGGAGTTTGAATATACTGTTAAGTCTGAAGTCATGTCAGGTCTGAGCTGACATAAGTTGGTCCAAAGTCATATGTTTGAAGTCTTGGGGACT
This sequence comes from Gomphus sp. MG54, assembly GCA_003314385.1. Lineage (NCBI taxonomy): Eukaryota > Fungi > Basidiomycota > Agaricomycetes > Gomphales > Gomphaceae > Gomphus > Gomphus sp. MG54. The sequence continues at coordinate 13,129 of QLPG01000753.1, read as the reverse complement.
TGGCTTCAACTTGTGTGTTGTGCCCTCCTTGATTGTCAGTCCCTTATTTTAGAGGTTCAGAGGTACGGAGGTTTGGGGTTCAGAGAGTAAGTGAGTGGGAATACTAAGTTGATATTTGAACTAAGGTATGGTACAGAAGTTTGGAGGTATTTATACATAGCAGTCCTTATTGTAACTAATTGGGAATGTCCAAGAGAACAATAAGATAAATAAAAGTGGGTTACAAAAGAAATCTACATCTGGTGTTACAATAAGACTTATTGTTCAACGAGAAAGGAAAGAGGTCCAAGGTCTGAGGTGGTGCTGCCAATTGATCTTAGAGGTGATGGTGTGGACTCAGACTTGGTTTGGGGCAATCTTCCTTGTAGCACCCTAGATCAGATGTCCAAGGTATTGCAGTTATATCATGGATATAGCACTATATTTCTATGAGTTTGTATGGCTCCTATTGCTTGTAGTATTTAGTTGTATCAATGTAAAACAGAATGTAACAATGTTTTCTATCACCAACCTAGTCAAAAGTGTGAAAATCATTCTTACTGTATTTTCTTCTCAATTGCAGAATTTTATTGTTTCTACTATATAAATCTGGGTTCTTAATATTGTCAGTAATGACAAAATTCAACTTAAGACTGCAAGATAGAATGTTAACAAATTTAAGCAATCACTTAGGTCCTTTTCTTGAATTTGTGATTAGGCTTTTATATCATGAAAACCAGGCTAGGGGAGATTTCATTTTTTGTTCCTTTATCTCTAGATTAAATAAGGCATTGAAGTTTCCAAAATAAAAATTTGCCTAAATGGGGATCACCCCTTCCAGCTTCAAGGTGCTAATTTCTCTTGCTTTAATCGGTCTATATTGTACGTAAACGTTATAGGTTACGTGAACACAGGCCACTTCCCTGCTCAAGCGCAGTCTACAGATACATTTTCCTAGAAGGACATGACGAATGATACTTAACGGAAACCTCTTAGGGACTAAAGCCGCGCGGGATGACGTACCGGTCTAGTGAAGGTCCAACAGGTTAAGGAGGTGTATGCACGTGCATAGCCGACCTCTGCATACGCAAACATGTACTCCCACTTCCTCTTGAACGCTAGCAAATTTTGCTCGTCAAGTAGCTCAGGGTATTTTTCTTGCAGTTGTGTGACAACCTCTCCCTTGAAGTTCTTTTGAAGACGTCTGTTGATATGGCTTAGTACATTACGAAGGTAGTATGAAAGGAAGAGAAAAAAAACAAACCTTCCCCATTCGCGAAGAGTTCGCGGGTAATCTTCAAAGTGTTATAAGGATGGGACGCAAGGCACAAAACAAACATCTACTTCGGATTAAGACTTACGAATTCCATGGTCCTCAATACTCTCGAGAACGAATTTACCGGGAACGGCATCCTGCACCGAGATCGCCAAGGACGTCGCGCTTGGAAGGTGACAATTTGGCCAGTGATAATGACGAGCAAAATCGTCAAACCTATTAATCACACAATAGGTTGGGGGGAAACCAGCACCCGAATTCAACTTACTGATAGTGGGAGTATCGGTGTTCAGGTTGAGCAGTAGCGGTGATAACTAGCGTGGCGCGGTCTTTCTTCAAGGCCCAATTCACAATCTTGAAAAACTCGGGGAGATTTCGTGCACCAACAGCCTATGAAAAACCCCATAAATAATGCGAAGCTCGAAAATTCACTGAAAAAGTGAAATACTTCGATCATTTCACACGTGACCATGGCGTCGAAGCTATCCTCAAAACCCTGAGGGAGCTTGCGGTAGTCACATAAATGAATGTTGATTTTGTCCGAAAGTCCCGCGTCGGCAGCCCGTTGTTCTGCCATCTGTTTCTGCTCGATCGAAAGTGTCACGCTATCAACCGTGCATCCGAGCCGAGCGGCCTGTGTCCCATAATAGAACCGGTTACACAAAGTTGGAAAACGTCGCAGAGATAATGATTGTATACCTCAATAGCCATGGCGCCCCACCCAGTCCCGATTTCTAGCAATCTGTAGCCGGGGCGGACACGAGCTTTCTTGAGGATATGATGGATTTTACGGTTTTGAGCAGATTCAAGATCACCAGGCGTTGGGCCTACAGTGAGGTCACCTCGCACGCCGTTCTCTTCTTCACCCCAGATGGCACACGAATACATCATTTCCTTGCTCAAGAAGCACTACAGGCAGTGGAGGTAATATATTATTTTACTTGTGTCTGAGTCATACATACCTGGAAAAAATCATTTGAGACGTCATAAGCCGCTTGCTGGACAGCCATCATGCACGATGATCAGTAGATGTTCAACGAGTGAGGTAGTATTGCAAGACCTACCGCATGCCTCTTGGATAGACTTAGACTCTGTCGGCCCAAAGCATTAATAGCGACAGCAGAGTAGTACGCAACTGCCGAACTAAAAGTGTTGGCCAGTGCTGCAAGTCCCGATCGATTGTCTAACCATAGCTGATGAAAACCATCCGGGTTGGTGGAGGCTCATATGTATATAAGGGTTAAAAACCTACGTCTAAAAGCTTCTTTAGACTTGAAACTTCAAAGTCCCCCTGCATGTACGCTTCGGATACTACATTAATAAAGATGAGTATTCGTGAATGGGGCTCTGAGAAGCATACAGACCCCCTAAATCATGGGACAACAAGATCCGAGCCCATAGGTTAGCGTTATGAACTTTCAAGGTAACCGGAAGCTGTTCAGCTATGGGTGTTCCAAAGGTATGTGACCCTTCTTCATCTTCGACAAGCAGGTGGCCATTGTGGAGACCTTGGGAGAGAATCCCAAAGATGCGAGAGCGTGCTGTAAAAGATTCGGGTTCATTAATTCTGGCGTGAAGATGGAATAACAAGTGAAAAGTACCAAACGATTGGAGAAAAGCCAACCTTTGACCTTGAGCGAAGGTGGTTGAGAAGAATTCTGAACGGAAGGTGGTCAGACTCATGACAGGGTCCCGCATGTTGAAAACAAAGTCTGAGGATGTTTTAGATTGAATACTGACCGATGCTTATATAGCTCAGGCAAATTTAATACACGAAGCGCTCGGTTTGATATCGTCCAGCAAACCCCGTGGTGTATGTAATGTGAAGAACATGACAAGCGGGCGATATGGCGAACGCCACGATGAGACTAAGATCTGGCATCAGAGTATGATTGGACCAGGATCAAAGATAATCGATGGATATCATAATCATAGCAAGAAAGTTGAACAATCATGGTTTTTGCAGAGATAGATAGGCCAGTGATCCCGAAGCTATGTTCTCGTGCATACAATGTCGGTATTGCCCGAATTCCGCGCGGAGTGCCCGCAGTACACCGAAATCAATTGCACAGCATTAATCGTGGGTCTCCGTGTGACTGCGCCGTATGCGATGAATGGATTTGATGGGCGGAAAAACTCTAACGAACTTGGATTTATCCGAGTTTCACCTTGAAGACCACAACTGTCACTCCCTAACTAATTTAAAATTACGCCTTTCGAGTTCCATCAGTTTCAAGATACTGTTTGCGAAACGGGATGTATGAGGGCACCTTCCATGTTCTTAGACAGGAGTGTTCCCACATGGAGAAACCCCTGACAGCATTCTTCGAAACTACTCAGTTTCCCATTTGTTGTAATTCCGACACATCCTGATCTCCATTGGCCCAACTCATCTACGGAGTTTTGTGATCCACACCCGCGCGGCTCTTGGTAATGCACTGCAGACATATCTGTTGTTTGGGACATTTAATTGTAGTGGACACTAAGAATAGGCACCAATCCTGCTCCGACTTGGCAAATTCTTGCAGTTTTAGGCCAAAATCCATGAATGCGCAATAAAAAATTTATGCATGATTAGGTAACCATTGTGGGCGCCTATAGCATGCTCAATATGGCAAGTGGCTGTGTCAGTGGCGTAGGAATTCCAGATTTTAGGATGGCATCTTTAATTTTTTGCTCAGAAATGCTTAAAAGGAAGTGGTTCCACTAGTTTTTTCAGAAATCAGATTGGATTTGCGGAGACCTTCGGTTTGAGCGTCCGGCACTGTATATGGTCTCGCAGTGGATAACGCGCTACACTCTCTCTTACGTAGTATCCTTGCTATTACTTATAAGGTATCGAAATGACTGCATCACCCATACCTCGGTCTTTGCTTCCAGGCGCATGGACAGTCAGGTACTAAAGTAAGGGGATCATTTGTCGACCTGGACAGGCGCCGGCTATATACACAAATTATGATACGTCGTTCAGCCGATATCCCTTTCTAACGTTCACGACAAGTTTACTTCAAGTTTGCCAATCGTCATGGAGGCCCTTACACTGTCTGGCATAGTTGCCGCTATACTTACACTGTTCGTCGTCGTAAGCCGGCGGAAGGGTGGAAAAAATGCCAAGAGGCTCCCATTTCCACCTGGACCTCCAGCCCAATTCTTGATCGGGAATTTACGTGACTTGCCCAAGAGTGGGTATGAATGGATTGACTACGCGAAGCTTGCGAAAAAATACGGTATGAAGAACGCGATTGGTATTGAGCTTGTCGGTTGAGAACGCGCAATAGGTGACGTTGTCTACTTCAACGTGCTCGGCAACTCTATTCTTTCCGTCAACTCTTACCGGGCTGCAAACGACTTGCTGGACAAGAAGGGTGCGGTTTACTCGGACAGACCTCGTATGCCCATGATAAAGGAACTGTGAGCAATTTCCAATTACATATGAAAGGCTTCATGATCTCTTACAAAAGTTTTAGCATGGGGTGGGATTGGAATCTAGTTCTCATGTCCTACTCAGAGGGATTCGCTACTCATAGGAGAATTGTACAGCAAAAATTTCAGGCGCAGGTGGTCGCTACATCTTATCGATTCATCATGCTTCGTGAAACCCGGGTGCTTCTGCAGGGTATACTAGCCAAGCCCGACCAATTTGTGGATCATCTCAAGAGGTGAGGCTCTTGTCAGCTGATTTTCGACCGGGCAACTGAGAATGCGCATCGGTAGTATGGCAGGTGCTATCATTATGATGGTCACATATGGACACCAGATCGCTCCAGAGAATGATGAATATGTGAAGCTTGCTGAAGATGTTCGCGAGCATTCAGTTGGAGCCCATGGGAGTGATTTAGTCGATTCACTTCCTATCCGTACGAATTATGTCTTGTCTCCCTTTAATACGGTGTTGAAACTGAAGTTTCACAGTCAAATATGTTCCCGCCTGGTTACCTGGTGCTTCTTTCAAACGAGAAGCACTCTTTGCAAAGCAACTCTCTGTCAAAATGCGGGATGCACCGTTCGAAATGGTCAAGAGGCAAATAGTGTGTTCGTTCAAACTGATATAATGTGACATGAATTACTTATTACTCCCGCAGGCAGCTGGAACGGCTCGACCATCCATCACGAGCTCGCTGCTCGAGGAGACATTTAGCACAGATGGCAAGGATAGGGAAGAAATAATCAAAAATTGTGGCGGTGTGGTATATAGCGGTACGACCTCCCTCTTGATATGTATCGTTTGTCTCATTGACCTGTCTTTTTAATAGCTGGTGCTGACACGGTCTGGTAGCCGCTCTCTTACTTACTCACAAGCACTTACAGATAGGTGTAGACTGTTACAGCCCTGACACATTTTTTCCTTGCTATGATGAGATACCCTCGTGTGCAAGATCGCGCTCACAAGGAGCTTGACCTCGTCATCGGGCGAGAACGACTACCTCAGTTTGAAGATCGGGCCCAATTACCATACATTTCCGCTGTCGTAAAGGAGACATTGCGCTGGAAGGCTGTAACTCCGCTCGGTAGGAACCAGTCCCAATCATTCATTCATTCATCTTCTATAAAGACATTAGGTGTCCCTCACTGTACAGCTGAAAGCGACGAGTACCGCAACACATTTATTCCGAAGGCTACGGTTGTGATGGCCAACATCTCGTAAGTGAACGTGTAGAATGATATAAATTCTTGATAGGTGATCCTCCCTCCATTAGGGCTATACTTCACGACGAGAATGATTACACTGAACCCGAACACTTCGATCCTGCACGTTACCTGCCAACAGGTGACACACCTATTGCCCCTGATCCTGCCCGTGCCGCGTTCGGATTCGGAAGAAGGCTAGTCCCCCGTGTATTTGTCTCTCTGATTCCTAATTTATATTGCCAACCCAGAATCTGCCCGGGACGCTTTTTCGCAGACGACTCAATTTGGATTGCTATCGCATCTATCTTGCACGCGTTCCACATTGCCAAGCCGAAGGATGCGAATGGTCGAGACATTGAAGCCGATGTGCAATGGTGTTCGGGGATTGTCAGGTACACCCGGCTCAATAATTTGGTCTTGATCATCTTCGTCGTGACAGCGGGTATTCACATTGTCCTTTTTCCAGTGTGCCCTCTCCCTTTACTTGCACGATTAAGCCTCGATTCGAAGGAGCAGCAAATTTGATTTCTAGCGGTATCATAGACTGAAAGAGGTCTCTGAACGACGCCTAAATATTTCTGATGTACTTACCGGATTGTTTGTGAGAAGGCGCATGTGTACTACTACTTTCGCTTGTCAAGTGGTCGCATGTTACTAAACAGGTTTACAACCAGATCGATATTACAGCAAATAGCATCAAAGTGATTACAATTGTTGGATTCGGGTCGTGAATGAGGTGTATTTACCGTTATGATATGACCAGATTCCACCAACAATCGAAGTTGCCATATTGCTGTTTAATATTGGCATTCATATCTGGCACTTCTCATTGAGTGCGTCGCATCAGTAAAGTCATGAACACCCTTGAGGCTTTCAAGCGGAACTTCAATCTTCAAACCACCCAACTATGGTGATCGAATGATTTGCAAAGATGGCCAGCTATTGACTTGCACTTTGAAACAGTTTGCTTTAACCAAAGGCATTTATAAATCGATTGCACCCGAAGCGGGGAATGTAGTCTTGCGCCTCGCGAACTTGGCAGGGACCGCTTAAGTTCTGACTTATGTTCCCAGCGCTTTGATGAGCGAATTATGACCAGGTAATAGTAAGCATCTTCCTGATACTATAAGTGATGAGAAAACGATACCATTCGAGGCACGCTTGTGAAAGCCCGACAGGTGCCATCGTACGCGATGGATCAGTGCGGAGATAATTTTCGTGACAGACGTGTACCACGATACCGTCGCCATGTGTATGGAGAATTCTTGAGCAACATTAGAATCATCACCGACAAAGTAGTACAGAAGTCGACTCGGTTTCAGTGGCATCAATGACCAATGCCTGTCGGCTGACCCGAAGGTCTGCGAGCTTTACTAGACCCGGATCACCGAGGGTGGCGCCTCCGGGATCGATATCTCCGCGAGGCCCGGGTCCTGGATTACGCACAGAAGCACTATAAGATATACAATTGTTTCAATATATTTAGGGTATTGCCGTCTGCCTGGCGTCAGTCTACTCTCATCCCTTTGCTCCACATTGTCCAGTATGGTGACCACGGTCCTCGTCCCCACGTTAGGTGTCACTCTCATAGGCATTTTCATATCTACCGTGTAAGTTTGCTGGAACCTGGGGTCGATCTCGTGAGTTGACTGAGTTGATATCCCCCGAAACAAAGCCTCTATGGAGCCACATCTATGCAGACATACAACTACTTTTCAAGGTTTGGACGCACAGACAGACTGGGGTTGAAATCTTTGGTATGTATCCCATCATCGTATCACGTCTTGGGTGGGAGCTTAGCACATCGCACACTCGCAGGTCGCTCTCATCTGGTCGGTCGTCTTGTGAAGTTCAAGGTTCCATTGGTACTGAAATGTCGAATAGGTCATTGGAAACAGTACATGTATTCCTTATATGTGCTTACATATTCAGGGCGACTATTATGGAGATCAACGATCCTGCCGCGCTAGGAAGAACCCAAGTGTAAAGATATTCCATCGCTGCATGGTCTAGAGTCCTATTGACGTTTCCTTTGTAGATCTGATGATGTCAGTTTCTGTCGTCCGTGTCTCATGGCGTCCAACTCATATAATGCTTATTATACCTAGGTTACAACAGGCATAACCGTAAGTTGTATTTTATTTGTCGCAATATCAAAAACGTTTATCACTCCCCCCGAAAAGGCTCTCATTATATTAGTAGTCCATTGGTGAATTTCTATACCGATTGTTGATGATTCAATGATACATGTTATTTCAGCTTCTATGCTCGACGCTTGTGGATATGTACGTCTACTACTCCCCACCACAATCTGTCAAATAAACAATGTTGCAGTGAGCGACCAGAACGTGCTCCTTGTTGGTTTTGTGGTGAGTTGTCTCAGTCCTATTTACAATCGCCAACACATTTTACTGACGTATAATACTCACAGCTATTCTTCGCTATTTGCCACTTCGGTATGTGGAATTATATCAATTCGGGGTTTTGTGTAATTATTAACGATTAGATGCGGAATAGGATTCGAGATGGGTGGGCTTTTCTACGTTTCAAGAGGTTCTTCACGAACTAAACTTAGAGGGATATAGCGGTCATGGCTTTGACGTGCGTTTCTAACAGGAATCATTTTACACGTCTCCACTTAGTCTGATCCCATCTACAGATTCAAGTTCCCCGAATTCTCAGAGTTCCATAGAATCACGGTATAAACATTTTCCATTTATTATCTTTTCGACTTATCTTATTGTACTCGTCTATTCAACTAGCCATACTACACAAGTGCACTTGCCTTCGCTGCAGCTGACGACATCATCATAGCTGCTGCTATGTTCTACCTCCTCATGGGCCGAAAAACTAATGTTAAGAGGTAATGTTGGCTGCCAATATTGATTATACGAGACTTGTTAGGTTTAACAAAAAAATTATGTCTTCAGTACAAACACTCTAGTGACCAGGATCATCACATATTCCATCAGCACAGGAATATTAACCAGGTAGATTTTCAAATGCATGCCTATTTTGATGGTGTGCATTTCATCTGATGATGACCCACGGTTCTAGCGTTGTGGATATTATCATCCTCATATGTGTGCGTATTTCTTCTCAAAAACCCTGACCATATGCTTGTTTCGATTGACTCTATTACAATGTGCTAGTTCGTTGCCATGCCAAACAACCTCGTCTACCTCGCTTTTTACGATTTTGTCAACAACCGTGCGTATTCACCACTTTCCCTTCTCCATATCGATATCGGGCAACTAACACCCGTTTCATAGTATACGCCAACTCTCTCCTCGCCATGTAAGTAAAACCGCATTACATCCCCACTACTAGCACTGACAATTGGAACCCCAGGCTAAATGCACGTGAGTCCCTTAGAGATCTCCGTCCCGCGGCGAACATCGGCAGCAACAGCTACCAATTCTCGGATCTACGCACAAAGGCCTCTGAGAACATCGTCCAGCATCAAACCGGCACTAATCTCTCCAAGGTCGATACAATCCTTTGCCCACCTGCTAATTTTATTCTTATTGACTTATTTCGGGATCCAGGTGCCGTGGACGAGTATCGGAAACATTAATGTCACGACGGAGGTAGAGACAGATACTAGCGTGTAACAAATAGGTTCAAAATACAATGCAACGTACTATCGGGGTACCTGGGTTCGCAGCCTGGGTGTCCTCGAGAGTTGTACAGACCCGTCGTCTATTATTATCTTGCTGTCGATAGATGACATGTAATGCATGTACTAATATAGTAGCACTCGAGTGAGGACTTATACCAGTTGCCAAGTTGAACTAACAATTGCATGAAAAGTTGTGTTTCATTCGTATTATTATTATTAATGGATTAAAATTGTTTGTCATTTTCATTTCATCTGTTTATTTATATTTGTTTTCAGGGTGAGCGCCAAAAACGCCAAATGGGGTTATATGCTGGGCAATGATTCAGCGAATAACAACAAGGTTCGGGTAGAAAGCCTGAGCCAGATCTGTCGATTCTGTCCGAGTCATAGAAGACCCGTCAAGTCCGGCTTCGCAGGACGCTACGTTTCCATCCGTTTCATCCGCTTCTCACGGTTATAGCTTGCTAGTCCGTTTCTCACGCTGCTCAGTTGCTGGCGTCTGCTGGCCAAAGTTGAGTGCACCCCAGATCGCGAGCGCTGTGCCCTTCGGGTTCTCCTGAACGACCTGGTTGGGATAGAATATTAGACAAGTGGATGAGAATCACGCGAGATAGCGGACCATATGCCCCGCATCGGCTATCTTGACGATGGACGCCATATGACGACCCTGCGTTGGGTCCGTGACTCCTTTATGAATCGCATCTGAGCTATCGTAAATCAAATGGGACGCGCGTAAGGTAAAACCCTATCCGAATGACAGAAAACGAGAAACGGACACGAGGTCGATCCGGCTACCAAGAATGCAGTGCACGGGGATGACGGGACATAGCACGCTAAGGCGCTCCAAGCTGTCAATGCCGTCCTGGTGGTAGATGTACCCAACCTCCTCCTGGTCGCGGGTGCACGACAATGTGACGCCTTCCTTCTTGTCGGGATACGAGGCTGTCGGGAGGTCGCGCACGCCTGCATCCTTTCAGACGAGGCGTGTGCATATGAGGGGGAGGAGAGAGTGTGTCGGTGTTGTGGACTGGGAGCAGGAGGCACAGATATAGAGGGTACTTACGACGAAAAGCTGGAGCGCACGGGGGTGCCACGTTTGCCAGGGGGGCCGTGCGCGGAACCATTCGTGGGCGGCAGCGCGGGAGGGCCAAATGTCCTTCCGTGTGCGCGCGGAGCCCATAAGCTGCTGGATGTGTGTGCCACCCTTGAGCGCAACGGTGAGGATGGGTTGGGTCATCATGGGCGGCTCTACGAGGATGAGGGAGGAGTATGGAAGATTGTTCGGAGAGTATCCGACGGTGGAGAGGATCCTGGTGTGCGCGGGTGAGAGTGAGCCGAGCGCGATACAGTGGAGAACATTTACGATACACATGCGCCTGCGGAGTGGCCAATGCCTACGATTTTTGTGCCGCTAAGGAGGCCTGACTTGAGGAGGACCTGAACGCCTCGACCCCAGACATAAGCGGCTGTTGGGTGATTCATGATGAGCTTCTTGTTGCAAGTAGCAAGGATTGTGGTACGTACTTATGCCCTGTGGACGTTTCAGGAGAGCTTCGTCGTTGAGGGCGGCAGCATGGCCGTGGTTGGGCGAGTCCATGACCCATGCCTCCTCTATTACGACAAGGTTGTTGCTCACTTGGGTTTGGGACTCGAACAGATGCTCAATTATAGGCTCCCAGGTCTCCTTGTCTATGATATTCTGCTATGTCAATTGAGAGAAGGAAAAAAGTCAGGACATACGGGCCCCAACGCCATGCATGAATATTAAAGCCAAACGGTCTTTATGTCTTGATTTTGAGATGCTCTTTGGACGATACCGCTTGAACGCAAGTTTGAGTCCTCCATCCTCTGCTAGACTAGTAAGACAGTACTCGTGGACTACTGACATGGCTTGCGGTACCAGTCAGAACTTCTCGAATTCACTCGGTTTGGGGCCAGCCCTGACATATGTCACAACTTAATTTGCCACAATTACATCATCATGGCCAGCGCCACAAAATAGACTTGATGACTTTGCACTAGTCGCAGCTCAAAAACACTACCAAAAGGGAATAGACGGGATGGTCTGATAGGGCGTAGGGCTGCGCAACCGGAAATGAGATGAAAACGTATGTGGCGGAAAACAATGTCCCAAACAGCTACCGTCGATTCGAGGTCCGCTATGATGCATCATTAGAAATTTGATTGACAATCTGAAATACTCTGGTAGTCGAGATGTAATGAATCCGTTTCCACTGTTTCAAGTTCAAAGACAGGAAGCATGTGGCGTGGCAGTGATTTGAGAACAAGTCACTGCCACCGGCTCTCAGGCATCATCGGCTTGATCCGGGGGTGAGATCACTAATTTGCAGATTCAACCTTAAAGTGCTCCTCCGTTACAAGTCTGCTCAGCCCAGAATTCCCTGATCATGATTCTCGAGATCCTCGTTTCTCTCCCTCTCCTCGTGGCACTATACCGTTATTCAGCGCGGCGTCGAAGATACCCACCTGGCCCCATCGGTTATCCACTCGTTGGTCATGCATTCCGTTTGCCAAAGAAGAGACCTTGGGAGACTTTCGTGCACTGGGGAAAAGACTATGGTGAATGGTTTTAATTAATTTATACCACAGTAATCACCTACATTCCTAAGGTCCTCTGTATTATATAAATGTCATGGGGAAGCCTGTCATAATCGTCAACTCGTTCAAAGTCGCAAATGAGCTCATGAATAAACGTTCGGCTATGTTTTCCGGTAGACCTTTTCGTTTAATGGGTTACCTGTCAGGCCCATAGTTGAATTGGTCTTTGCAGCCAGCTAACTCTTTGTAGGTGCAAATACCACCTTGGCCTCACCTTTCTTCCTCTGGGTGAACGCTTCAGGAGGACAAGAAGACAAATGAACGGCGCCCTGAATTTTCGTGCCGCTCAAGATTATCATCAATTGCAAGAGAAAGAAGCTCGTGCATTCCTGAAGCGGGTCATCACTGACCCTACCAGCCTCCACAAGCAAATACGCCTGTAGTACTATTCAATGAGCAGTTGAAATACCTGTGATTTTTTAGCTGACTATGTCTCCAGATTATTTTCATCCACTATGCTAGAGTTCCAACTTGGCTATCATCTCAAGTCAGAGGATGATCCCTTGATGTCTCTCTCTGAGCAGGTCGCAAAGAATGCTGGGTTAATTCTGACAACTGGTAAATTCTGGGTGGAATTTTTTCCAATATGTACGTTCCCTTAAAAATAAATTCCACCTTGGTACTAAAATATACTCAGTGAAACATTTGCCTTTGTGGATACTCAACACCCAGATGAAGCGCAATATTAAGGAAATGCGAAGTACCATTGAATCTCTTTTAAGCATGTCCGACGCCCATGTTCAAGGCTGCCTTGTATATCCCAATTTCTATGTGACATCAGTTCATATATTTACTCCGGAATTTCATTTCAGAAAAGAAAAGATCCATCTCCCTCGTTCGTAGGGGAACTCCTCAAACAAATACCCTCAGAAGACCTTGACGAAAAAGAAGCCGTGCACTATGCCTCAATATCCATCTACGCAGGTGCAGTCGACACAGTACGTAACTATTCCCAAATCTTCTGCAATTAAATAATAATAATAAAAACTCACATTCCACAGGCT
>QLPG01000747.1:0-27638 GCA_003314385.1 Gomphus sp. MG54 | reverse complement strand
CCCCTTAGCGGCTGAACCCCTGAAGCCGGAAATTAAAAGCAAGGTCCAGAATGCCTAAACGTAATATCGCGGATCGTGGAGGAAGTTTCCGGACTTCTCATAGACCAACCGCATCTGTCCAGTCGTTGCCATCAAAAGTACCTGGAACAAAAAATGCACGCCAAGACCGATGCTGTCGAATGGGAAAACGACGGAGGATGGGTGACCCACAATCATGACGTATTGTCTACCCAGGTTGCGGGGCGTGATTTGTGGACTTCTGGGGAGGTTACGGGTGGTGTGGACGGGGTGGGTGGGGAAAGTACCTCAGCGGAGGGTGCAGGTATGGAGGATGCCTCGGCGGGGGTCATGGGGACGGATGGGGAGGTGACTGTGGGGCGACTCGTGGCAGCGAGTTGGGATGCCCTGGAGGATGCGGAGGATGAACAAGAGGCCGTGTCCCCATGGGCCAAAACCGCAGGGTGGGCAGAAAATCCCGGGACTTCGGGGGTCCCGAAGAATAATGAACGGAAGCGGGGTAGGAGCATGGGGGCGGGGCCCAGTACGGGGCCGAGTATACAGGGACAGGGAGAAAATTCCCAGGTGAGTGGTCGTAGGTTTTCTTTATTCCCTGCTGATTAACATGTTTGTAGCGTAAAAGCAGACTGGCCCAGGATGAAATCAACCCAATGGCTCGAGTTTCCATGGAGGGTGTGGATGGGGCGGTAGAGCCCCCGAGTAAAAGGCCAAGACGGGCCTGTATCCAAAAACCTAGCGGGAAGGCTATCGAACCCGAAGTACCACTGGCTGGGGGGTCGGGACGGACTCAGACGCGAAAGATGGGATGGATGGAGAGGCTTGATTGGATGGAGGAGAGGCTGCGTCATTTAGAGAACGTGGTGTGACTGCTCCTTGAGAGGGAGCCTGACTTGTCGGGACACCCGCGATTGGAGAAGGTGAGGGATGAGTTTCGGGAAGAGGAGAGGGAGGAGTAGGAGAGAAAGGAAGAGCAGGAGTGGAAGAAGAAGGAGGAACAAGAGAGGATAGAGGAGCAAGATGTAGAAATAGACTAGAGGGAAAAAGTGAAATTTTGTTTATCTTTTATTATTATTATTATTTTTTTTGAAAGGAGAAAATAAAAGAAATTGAGGGAAAGAGGGATGAAACAAGTCAGAGGTGCCGAGGTGTTCGGCATCTCGGCTATCTTGGCTATATGACATTGGTGGGAGGAGAGGTGGCGGATGGACCGGGACGGATGAAGGAGGGATTGGAGGTTGGAGGTGGAATGAGAAGATATTTCTTTCGGGATTAAAGTGGTTGTAGGGTCGTAAGCAGAGTGTCGGGAATGTATGGGGGAGTGGCTGGAGGAAAATCGGGGAAGAGGGGGACGTGATGGGTGACAGGATGGAATGGAGGGAGTGGAGAACGGGACAGAAGGTGATGGACTGAATGGAGGGGAAAAAATGGAGGTGGTTTTCAGGAGAGGGACGTCTTCGGGAGGGGGGTTTGCGCAGTTTGAAAGGTTTCTAGCTGGTCGCCACCCCCCCCTTTTAGGTAGACGTCCCAACGTCTACCACAGGTGTCAGCCTCTAGCCGAGAAGGACGGAAAAGGGGCAAAAATGCATATGATACGCATATACGGGGTGAAAGACTGGGAACGGATGGGGACGGATGGGTGAGACCTTGGCCGAACGTGCCGAATGACAACGCTGGCCGAGAGGTCCCTGCCAAAAAGCTTGCCAGCCATTCTGGTATACAAGCATGTGCAAGGCAGTTGCATTGACTAGGGCTATTGGCAAAGCTTCCAGCGACGGAACAGGATCCTGGGTGAGGCTTTTGGAACAGTGGCAAATGCCACCTGGACCGAGGCCATCGGGATGCACCTAAAAACGTTAGTAGCTTGACGGATTATAATACTCCTCAATACCCTGTTAATCAATGGATTATAGTGGGTGAGCAAGTTGTGCCCGAATTCTGCTGACCGATGGATCTAGTACACGACGGACGGATGGGTGGACTGATTGTCTGGACGGAAAATCTAGTAAGTGTATCTGTGCTTTGTTAGCAAGAAATACTAGATCGGAAAAGGTCGTAATCATAAATGAATTTTCAAGTGGTCTGTAAGCTGATGCTGATTGATTAGGCATGCCGGACAGATTGCCGAGGGTGGGGCGTTGCCTCCAGTCGGCCGGAAAAAACTGAAGTTCTTCTGAACTGGGTGGTCTGCCAATCTATACTGGTATTGGGTTGGAATTGTGGTGGTGTAGATCTGTCTTGTTGGACAACCTCCTAGGAGTAAGACAATCTGGTGAAGCTATGAACAGTTCCTGATTCAAAACAGTTAGAAAGGCCACCGGGAGACCCAGTTCCGAACAAGAAGAATGAAAGGTCATTAAAAGGGTGTCTTGAAAGACCATATTCGTAAACCGTGAGTGCACGGAAAGTAGTGTGATTCTTGGTATACTGTCAGGAGTCGGATACTGACGGACTTCGGTACTGCAGAGGGGTGTTGTCGAAAGGTCGGGCGGACTATGGCCAAGTCCTGCAGGCCAAGAGTAGTGGCATTGGCTTCAATGTACTTAGGGAAATGCACAGGTCAGGCCAACCCGCACGGGTCACCGGGTCGGGTGTCCTTGGGTGTGGGTGCGGGTCAAGCCGCGAGCACCCATGACCCGGGCCCAACCCAGGGCATCAATTCTGACACGAACGCGACTTACGCGTACGCGCACGCGCCGACACGAACGCGACGCCCCGAACGCAACGAACGCACCGTACGCGCACGCGACACCACGAACGGGACGTACACGACGTACACGCACGCGCCGCCACGCACACGACGTATGCACATGCGCCGCGACAAACACGACGTACGCAACGCCGGTACATGCACGCGCCGCCACATACGCGATGTATGTGACGTATGCGCACGCGCCGTGACGAACGCGACGTATGCGCACGCACCGTGACGAACGCGACGTACGCGACGTATGCGCACGCGCCGTGACGAACGCGACGTACGCACAGCCCGTACGCACACGCGCCGCCACGTACGCGACGAACGCGACGAATGCACACGCGCCGTGACGAACGCGACGTACGCAACGCCCGTACGTGCACGTGCCGCCACGTATGCGACGTACGTGACGTATGCAACATATTGCATGCGGGTGCGGCGCGCACCCGAGACCCGTCGACCCGTGGGAAAAAACCCATGGGTTGATGGGTTCGGGTTTCCCATGGGTCGGGTGCGGGTCACCCACATTTGACCCGTGGGTGACCCGTGCTATTCCCTAAACGTACTCGTGCGTTGCGCCCTACTTGCCATGCATGCCACTGTATTTGCAACAGACAGATACTCAGGGGGATGCTGAAGATGCTGGTCTGAGTCGAGGACTTAACAGAAGAGAAGAAGGTAGAAGGGCCTAAGCCTAGTCGATACCCAGAATGAGGAAGTAAGTACATCCATGTCCTACTTATATAGGTTAAGAAGTGACATGTGGAATAAGAAATGTGGGACAACAAGGTATGCAGAGCATGTGGTTGTTGTCCACAACGAACAAAATTAGAACAAGGAATGCAAAGCGGGGATAGAACAATGAAAGACACTATAATAGGATCGTGGCTCGAAATGGGACAATAGGGAGTGGCCAAATATAAAACAATGGGGTCGCGTCCGAGGATAATACAAGGACGGGGAGTCCCGAGGTGAAACGAACCGAGGAGTGCGAATGGCAAATGTGCTGAGCCGGGACCGGCGCACCAAGTGTTATGCAGGCAACGCGGGCACTTGGTCGTGGATATAGGATGATTGCTCGGTCGGCACTGCCGGCGGATGGGTCTTGGTACGTGGACTTGACACCAAGGTTCTGCTCTCACGGTAAGCATCTCAAAGGATCACTATATACTTAACTCCCTTGTTCTTCTCTTTCTATTGATCCCTTATATTTCCCCTCTTTCCTTGTCTTTAGAGCAGACAGTAGATAATAAAAGGAGTATCTACATGTATATAATCCCCAGTCAACTGGACTATTCACCAGTATGAATATTGACTTAATTTGTGTCCTAAGTTTCCAACTTAGGCTCTCATGTGTTTTCTGACTTTCTGAAATTAGGGACAGATGATCAAGGAGGGAACAACACATAATTTGAAGCCAAATCCCTCTGACTTTGAACACCCAAATGACTAGTAATACAAGTTCAATACCACAACTGACTCTCACCTAAGTCCCCAGCACTTCATCATCTGCTTTCTGTCCCTTCTGCCCTTTGTCTTCAACCTTAAGGCTTTCAACCCCATATGTCCTCAGAATCTTGATGCCTATATGGAACCCCTCAGAAACCCATGGGATCCTTCCTGAAGTGTTATATTAAGTGCCTGACATGTGGATTTAACACACTGACTGACCCTATGCCAGGCAGACAACCCCATTGCTTGATACCAAGGAACACTTTGAGGTGGAGCAAGTACTCAACAGCTGAATGAGGGTGAACTGGTTGTAGTTCCTCATCAAATAGAAGGGTTATTGCTATGAAGAGAACTCCTGGGAAAACAAAAACAATATTTGGGCTCTGGACCTCATCGCTGACTTCTATCACCTACAGCCAGGTGCCCTCCACCAAATTTATTTCATAAACATGTCCACCTTCAAATTGTGCACACTGGTCCTACCCATTGTGTCAAGTACACATACTGAGTGTCTGGTAATTTGGCAGTGCTGACCAAGTAAATCGGACTATGTCCATGCACAAGTCCAAGCCACATATAAGTTACTTGGTATGCCGGTCTCAGCTTGGCACATCACCCTCTGCCTTCCCATCCCCACCCTTTGTCCTCTTTTCCTCATTCCACCAACCATCAAACCTACCCCATTCATTCCTTATCCCTTGACCCACCTCACTTCAGGACATTCTGTCCTTGTGTTATCCTCAGCCATGGCCACCATTGTTTTATAGTTGGCCACTCCCTATTGTTTCATCTCTGGCCACATCCCTATTATTCTATTTTCATTGTTCTATCCCTGTTTACATTCATCTATTTTATTCTTGATCATTGTGGACAATACTCCCACATGCTCTCCATACCTTATTGTCCCCACATTCCTTATTCCAGATGTCACCTCTATATAAGTAGGACATGCATGTACATATTTCCTCATTCTGGGTATCAACTAGGCTTAGGCCCTTCTACCTTCCTCCCCTCTGTTAAGTCCTCAACTCAGGCTGGCATTATCAGCATCCTCCCAAGTGTCCATCTGATGCAAATCAGTGGCATGCACAGCAAGTAGGGCACAATGCACAAGTACATTGAAGCCAATGCCACTACTCTTGGCCTGCAGGACTTGGCTGTTGTTTGCCTGACCTTTCAGCAGTACCAAAGCCTGTCAGTTCCTGAAGCCTGACACATTGGAATCAATGCATCTGGGATGCCATATTCTAGAGGGGGGGTGAAGTAGGGGAACTTCCAAGAATAGGTCCTGACCAATGCTATACTAGCCAAGGTTCACATCCACCAACCAAGATTTGTTTAGTACACTCCTGACTATACTGACTGAGGTTCATGCCAAACAAGCATTACAGCTGGCAGCCACCATCAATGGGCATCAACCATGGCTATCAGCTGTACCTTTAGCAGTCACAAGCCATATCGGTACCCTGGTTCTTCTTCCAACTGATGCAGAGAGTGATGCCTGATATGAGGAGAGTGCCATAGCAATGGTACATATATATTCATAGTTAGTGGGCAAAGGGTTCCCTAAAATTTTCTCTTTGGATCCCCCTTTGCCAGGTATGCTAGTCATTGTGTATATAGGTTCTGTGCTAAACTCTTTGGATCCCCCTTCACCAGTGCACTGCCCAAGGGTAGAACACCTGCTTAGGTAGTTCAGTAGTCAGAATATTAACTTGAAATTTGACCAAGGCAGACCTTGCTCTACTCTAAAACCTCTGTCCAAAGTTAGGGATTCAATGAGATCTGGAGGGCATAGCACATAAGCTGAAGCCAAGCCCTACCCCAAACCTCTGCAAAGTTACAACCTCACCGATACATATATACCTTGAGAACCTCACTGCTCATGTTCTTAACACAAGCATAACTTGGCCTATCCAAAATCATGCAGCCCCACCCTATGACAGATCCACCTCCAAACTTTACTTTACCTTCTATTAGTCTATGACTCAACCCTTCCCCTGCCCTTTTCCAAGGCCATTTCTGGCTCTCTAATCCAAGGCAATTTATTTTAGTCTCATCTGACCATACCACCCTTTTCCAGTCATTCAAATTTCAATCTTTGTTCCTGATTGCAAAGCTCATTCTCTCTCTCCTATGTTTCTGTGAGATATGGCTTTTTCTTCTTCACCATTGCCCTGATCCCAGTTCTCCTGAGCTGTCTGTGCACTGTCTGTGAAGTGACAGGTTTGTCAGTGATAGTTTGGAGTTCTTTAGACACTTGTACTGCTGTTTCAGCCTGCCCAGAGTTAATAAGCTTGCCTGTATGGTGGATATTAGATGGGGAGTGTTTTACAGGATGAGCACCACAAGGCTTGGGAAGGTCAGGGAAATGTTTAGAACAAATTTTTGAGATGGCACCAATGCTGACACCAGTAGAGAATGATATGTATGTAGTTGGCCAGAATTAAGTTTATTGACAGAGAGAAACCTCATGGAATAATGTGGTTGAAGTTCTGGAGTTGTTGATTCTTGTTTGTACCATTTGAACTTTTTATATATGGCATATGATTTCTAGTCATATGACATGAGCCAATACCTCATTAAAAGCCTCCAACTTTGGCCTTTTTCACTCATGAACTGTCAGCAACAAAACCATTCAAATGAGACCTTGGATATAAATAGTCATATCTTAAGAAGTTCCACATTGATTTTCTGTATTATTGGTATATAAAATAGCTAGGATGCTAAAGCATATGTTATAATACTTTGATGATTTTAAAAATTAAATTGAATTTCCTATTAGATACACAATCCAAAACTTCCAAACATACAAACAGTTTTGTTGCTTACTGTATGGAGATTCCAGCTTTGAAAGGTGCCTTGTAACATGAGGGACACTTGTTCTATAAGCCAAGCTTCCCAATCTCATGCCATGCTCTTTCTGATGTGTTGATCCAGTCACCTGGGATGGCATATATTCTCAGCTTCTCTTGCAGACACCTCACAGTTTTTTGAGAGGGCACAGTTCATGGAGGTTAGACAAAGAAACAGACACCAAAGTGATAACAAGAAAGGCATAGTAAGAAAGGAACATGAGGCCCTGAGAAAGTTCAGAAAAGTTAGAGGGTGATTCAAGCCATGATGACCATGGAAGGTGGATGTCATGCACCGGTACTGCCAATGTGCGTGGGCCCAACATTATAGTAATAGTGCTGGCTTCACAATGCTGGCAGGAAGCGGCCAAGTCCTGCAGGCCAGTTATAGTGGCTTGGCTTCAATGTGCTCAGGTGTTGTGCCCTACTTTCCATGCATGCCACTGATTTGGGACAGGAGAGATACCTAGAAGAGTGCTGAGAGTGTCGGCACAAGTAAAGGACTTTAGACAGGAGAAGGGAAGACAAGAAGGCATAAACCTAGTTGATTTCCAGAACAAAGAACCATCTACATACATTCACTACTTATATAGGTTAAGAAGCAAGATGTGGAACAGAGTGGCACAAGGAATGGATAACAATAAAGTATGAAGAATCATGTAGAGGTACTGTCCACAATGATCAAGAATAGAACAAGGAATGTGGACGAGAATAGAACAATGAAGTATGACCGAGAACAAAAGAGTGAGTGAGAATAGAACAATAGAAAATGGCCGAATATAAAACAATAGAGCCATGACTGAATAATAAGCGAGTAGTAAATGTCCCAAAGGGGATTGGTTACAGGGAAAGAAGGGGAATGAAAGAATAAAAGGGGGTGAGATGAGGAAAGTGAACCAAATGATGAGCCAAATGTACCGAGCCAAGACCACGTACTAGTGAGGAATGACTTGTCACTGGTGTGGTATTAAACGGCAAGGGTCGATCTGTTGGCAGGGAAGGTCTAGAGACTCTTAACTGTCACACACAGAGAGCAACAATGGCCTTTGGGGCTTGTCAATATGGATGCTAAAGACAAGACCCAAAGGTGTGCAATGGTGCATTGTTATGGGCGCTTATTTTAAGCACCAGAGAATGCAAATGCAAAAGTGAAAAGTGCAAAAGAGAAACACAAGCATAAGAACAAAACACAAATGCAGGGGAATAAAATCATACCCCAACACAATCGGTCGGTACTACCAAGTGAACTGGAGCTCAATATCATGGGCTTAACAGTGGAGAGGGAAGCATGATGTGTAAGCCTACTCCTGAGATCATTTTACATCATGTTGGAATCTGTAGGTACTCATCAACAATGCATCCACACATCTATTGTTATGCTGTGCTTCACATGTTTCATTCCCACATATTCTCCACCTTATTGGTTCATTCCACACCATTCCACATGCTCAACATTCACCACATTTCCCCGCATTGGAATGGTATATAACCACAGTAGATAGTTCGTCTCTCCTCAGTCGCGCCACACTTATACAACTGAGGTGAGACTCTGACACTGCTCCCTTAGACATAGTCTCATGTATTACATTGCATGTAGATATTCTATCTTGGACTTAATGAATATCAGTGGCGTTACATTTACACGACTGAGATATTTCATCTAGCTTTGTACACAAGAGGGGGAAGACAAAGGAAGATTCAATCGTAATAAAAAGATGAAGTTGCATTGTGCAGTTCGGTTTGTTGGACCTATTTGATCAATGACCTCCTTGAAGAATAAGTCTCTCCGAAGTTTCAGATCGTGGGGAAATCATGCATTTGAATGGCACCGGATTCCTGAAAAGTCATAAATCCAATTATCAGTTTCATGTTTGAATCAAATAGAGAAATTGTAGTACTGACGATACGAATCCAGATTGGAAAGCCGCTTCTGGAAGAATGGCTGTGCCAGTGCTATCTCTCAAAGGGGCGATGTCAAATACACTCAAGATCGAGGCTATGGCAATATATAAGGAGTTGTCAGCAAAGTATCGACCTGGACATATTCTATTCAGTGCGAAAATGGTGAATAAAATCGTAACATGGTAATGTTAAAGGGTGATACCTTCTACCGTATCCAAAACTGGGATCAGGATCTTTGGTTCCTGGTTCAAGAAAGCGTTCGGGGTAGAATTTTTCAGTGTCTGCACCATAGATCTCCTCGTCATGGAGCAGGGTCCTTTAAGATCACATGAGAATCACAGTTATAAATGACATAGTGATAATTTGGTTCACCAAGTATTTCCCAGTACAATAGTCCCCGCAGGGATCAAATAATCTTTGTAAACGTCGTCCTGTGTCACACGGTGTGCAGCACCGGTTGGTAAGACAGGATGCCATCGTAAAGTTTCTTTACAAAGTGCATTGATGTAAGGCAAATTGTTTCGGTCTTCAAATTCCGGAAGTCGATTGTATCCTACCACGCTGTCGAGCTCGGCCTGGGCCTTCCGCTGGGCTTCAGGGAACAGAACCATGGCCAAAATAAATATTTCAAGTGCATTGACCGTCTGAACAAGTCCGTTATACTTTTATCGGAGAAAACATTAGAAATGACGTGCCGTATCTGATCCTCCAGTGTAAAGGGTCGATGCGACGTCCTGTATGACCTTCTCTTGCCCAGGAATCACATTTCTTTTGGTGCTCAATTGTTCTAGAAGCGCCGACGTGAAAGAAGGTTTTGCAGTTCCATATCTCTAGAAATGTCTTTAGCATGATCATGAGGGAGAAAATAAATAAATGAATGAAATCACCAAAGCCTGCTTGACGGCCTCAAATGGTTCAGTGTTCATATCCGATGTAAACTTTCTCCAAATTTTAGCTTTCTTTTGAAATCCTGCTCCAGGAAACCATTCTGGGACATATTTCACTGGGAGCATGTGTAGTTAGTCACGAAGGTTAAAAGTGAGTTGGGCGCACATATAGGGAGCGTGTCGACGAGGAATGCTCCAGGAACTCCCGCTTTCCTGAGCCCACCTAAAGCCTTCTCTGCCGTGGAAATATAGGGATCATTGGTTGGCAGTGGCTCAATTCCATACACCATCTGAAGATTGATAGTCAATGTGTAGTGTTGGAGTAAAACTATCAGTAGCTTGCCTCCATGATAATCGCTACGGAACTATGTCGTAAGTGCTCAGTAAACTTGTCGGGGCTATCGTAGAGCCGTTGAAGTAATGCCCTATCACTGGTTGAGTATAATGGTTGATAAAGCTGAGGATTAAATTTGAACCGTGTATGTTTGATTTGAATAGGTTGATATTCGGTGACGGCACCAGGACGCAGTTTCTGATGAATAATCCTGCGGTGTTTACGCCATAGTTCTCCGTATGGAATGAAGGTTGTAGCCCAATTCCATCCCAACCTGTTTATGTAGATCAAGACCAGCAATACGAAGAAGAGCTGATATCTTTACAAGTCGTTAATCATTGGGAGCTCGCCTCGATCGGAATAGATTGACGATCGTTTCTCGAACAGTTCATACGCGATGTCCGACAAGTTTATCACTAAGATGGATGTCTCCAAGCCGCTCAGGTATACGAGATCTCCTGGGAATATGAGGCATAAAAGGGAAGGTCAGATCACTTGGAACAACAAGAGTATACCATATTTCTTCGCCCATTGTGCAAGAGTCACATATTGCTCCGTTGTGGGCATATGTAAGATATTGCCGACCAACGGCTTTCGTGGAGGTCCTGGTGGGAGGCGTAACCCTAAACAATGCGGTTAAGATAGATAATTATGATCTCGAATGAGGAACAGCACCCCTAAGGTTGCGCCTTCGGAAAAGTAGCCGAGCCGTTAGTAGAACGAGGAATCCTACAAGGACAAGATCCAAGTACCCAGACATAGTCTCATGTAGATTAAACATTTGCATGTTGATGGAGTGCAAAGAAATGATAAAGGATTGTGATTCAATTCCATTCGAGTAGACGAGCCATTACTTATATGATAAACTTCAGCGAGATTATGATGAACCGTGTGGAAAGTATTGAACCTTAGTCCCTATTCGGCCGAGTTCGATTTCTTAGTTGGAGAAGCTTTTTCACCTGATGCTTACATGGCTTCGATCTATCTGGTCTGTTATTAAATTTGTTAGATGCGTGACAGGTGAACTGTCGTCATAAATTGGGAAAGGGCATTGGTTCACAAGGGACGATTGCAAGAATTAGAGTTCCTGCTATTTCCAATAGTGACGTTCAAGTTGGGGATTGAGAAGCAGAAGACAAAATATAGGATGTATTTGATTGCATATTTGTAGTGTGGTATCGAAAAACATCAAGTAGCAGCTAAGATAACCAACCTCAGTAGTTCCCGCAGCCGAGGTCGTAGCAAAGGCATTGCCTTGCAATGCCATGGTACGTTCTGATATGGTAGTAGAGGAGGTGCTGATGCTTGAAATTATATTCAAGTCAGCGAGCAGGCACACTTATAGCAAAGGAAAAAGTATGGTTTTTCGCGGCGACCACCGACCCCATCCCCCCTCTTTTCCCAGTAGTGCCAGCACAGACATTACTCTCGGGTATGATGTTTTACCTAAGCCAGATGTGTATGCCCAACTTCTTTCAGCTTTGATGCATCTTGCTTCGATCACCAGTGGTGTGTTTGCCAGTGGTATTCGAGTGCGTAGAAGGCGTTGATCCACGTGAAGAAGAAAAAGGAAAAGGGTCACTATGTTGGTGATGTTGGATGCAATGGTGCTCTCGGCTCCTACGAGACCCAGAAATAGAATAAACGGCAGAGAGCCGAAGAGGATTCTATGGACCAAAGCGCCGGATAGCGCCGCCTCATCAAAGGGCACCAAGCCATCGAGACATGTGTTCCTGGCAGAAAAAAAATTTACGAAACTGAAGCTCAGCAGCTCGTGGAGAGGCTGTGGCTGGAAATGCACCAGCCAAAGGAGGCTCAGGAGTCACTAGCAGAAGCAAACGCCAAGCTGGACCACGTCTTCCTAACCGAGTCGATGACTACTGTGTTTGAGATTCGCAAGCCTTCAACCAAGCAATGGAGCATCAAAGCCAACGCCTTATATGTAAGGCCCATATTCAGTCCCAATTCTATCATCCATAACTAAGCCTGAGCGCACCTGGACTATTTCTTGGGTCGATTTCCCATGAGAAAACTTCAGGCTAAGCTTTTCGTCCCAGGGTTTTCAAAATCATGGTTAGATGTATTCCCAAAGGAAAAGGCAAGAAGTTGAGGTGCGAGGCTCGGTCCGCAGTATTGCCTAAGTGTCATCTTCGTCACTGGTTCCTTCTCCATGTCTAAAACCTTGCCACCTGAATTTTTTGGCCGCCGACAGAGTAAATTTCATCAGGCGCCTTTTCCTTTTCCTTTTTCTTCATCTTTTTTTTTTTTTTTTCGGTTTCCTTATCCTACTAATTTGACAAGGAATACAAGTCTTGACCCATGAGGACCACTTGCAATTCCTCCCCCACCTGTAGCAATAATCACAGGGCTCTATTCTCAGAAATGAAGGGACCTCTGGGACAGAGGCCTGATGATAGAGATCAGGGAAAAGTTGGGTCAGTACCCGACAACTAGATTCAAAGGGTCCAATACCCACCTCCTTCCAGGATGCCCACACCTCACGAACCACCTGGTCCTCAAAGGACCTTTTCGGCCTTTGTGATCCACCCCTGCTCTTGCACATATCCCTGATGCTACTTCTCCACATCCTGCATAGAAGTACTAGCCTTAGCCACAGGTGACATAGGAACATCCTCCTTATCCTCTGGATTTCTGCCAGTCAGCAACAGAATAGAATCTAGAATCGTAGGAGTGCTGAACTTCAAGGAATAATCGTCAAACTTGCTGGCAGTTTTTTGAGGGACATTTCTGCCCATGAGTTTCAATGCAGCAGTAAAACCTTCCCAAGATGGTTCATCCCCCCCTTCTCCCTGAATTTCCATCTCCTGACTGTCCAGGAGTGCACACTCCAACTCCCAACTATCCCACTTGATTGCACAGTTTCCTCCTCCCTCCTCTTTCCCTCTGCTATCCTTTGTTCTTCCATGACCCTCCTTTTTTTCACCTGCCAGCCTGCCTCTCTTTTCTTTTCCTCCTCCTCCTGTAACTTGCAAAATGCCTCTGCAGCCTCCTGGATTTTCACCACCCTCTTGGCCTCAGCCTTCCAAGCCTCCTTAGCTCTCTGGGCCTCTTCCCTCTTTTTCACCCCTTCCTCCTTCAACCGATGCACCCTTTCTATATACTCAGCCTGAAGGGCTGGGGTCTGTTCTGCAAGTTCTGCTTCTAAGTCTAGGTCACTACTTGACATGGGTGGAAGTGAGGGGGAACACCATAAAGTAGGGAACCCCCCTTTTATATAGGCAGCAGATTATAGGTTCTTGGAAAATGCTCATTATATTCCAAAACACCTAAGAAAATTCCCACATCCTTCTCTGCTCAATTCACCACATGAATAAGCATAGGACCTCAAGGGCTCTGTCCTAGTAGGGGGATACTGTTATGGCTCATGCCCCCCAATAAAACCATTTCAGTATCCGCAACTACCCGCCCCCTTTCTAGTGTGAGACAGGTGACATTAATTGATCAGTGAATCAATGAAGTGATGGTTAGGCAGGGAGTTGTATACATTCACATACACCATGTACACACCGCACACACAAATGTACAGCACCTGTTGTATGCATTTGCATATGACATGCACATGCTGCATAAGGCAGGTAACACCAATAGATCAGTGAATCAACGGAGCAGTGGTTGGGCAGAGTGTTGTACATGAATGCATACAACACCTATTGTATGTGTGCATGTTTGCATATAACATGCATATGCTGCATGTTAAGTCCGCATGTCAGGTGCTTAATCAAATACTTCTGGAAGGGTTTCCAGAGGTTTCCAAGGATTCTGTGAGGGGTTTGAGGTTCCAAGGATGTAGGGGGTTGGGGTCAGATTCATGGATGGAAGGGCAGAAGCAGATGGGAAGTGCTGGGGACTTAGGGCTGGCTGGTATTAGGTAGACTTGACTAGCCATTGGAGTGTTCAAGGTTGAAGGGACTTGGCTTCAACTTATGTGTTGCACCCTCCTGGATTGTCTGTCCCTAATTTTGGAAAGTTGGAAATTTAACCAGAACTGAATCAGAACTTAGCAAACCCATATATTCAATTTTTATTACTATTACAAACCTACACAGCATTGAGTCGAGCCAAGCTCCCCCCGCATATGCATCACACACATACGAGTCAAGGCGCAAACATGTGCATACACACAGTTCCACCACATCGAGCCAAGAGATCGCCACTTCAGCCATCTAACAGCTACATCAAGTCGAGACCACATCCAGACCGTCGTACATGGACTGGACACCGTATTTGCTTCTTTTTTCCACACATCCCCAATCATCAATCATTTCTCATAATCAAATAATGATAAATAGTTTTCCCACTTTTTATCGCCATTTTACTCCTATTTACTTTTGTATAAATAGCTAGTAAAATGTTCGAGAATAATAATAAGTTCATAATGAGTTTTTCTTTGAGTCTATAATCACGTCCTTTAACATTCAATTCACTCTTTTAATATTCCTTGCACACAATCTCTCAGTGCAATGGGCTTCATCTTTATTATTCAACTTCTTTATTATAACAAGACTAAGTCAATATTTATACTAGTGAATAGTCCAGTTAACTGAGGGTTATATACAAGTAGCTACTCCTTGTACTATCATTTGCCAAATATAAGATGAGGGAATGAGGGAATACAAGGGTCAATAGAAAAGAGAAAACAAGGGAGTGAGGTATGTGGTGATCCTACACATCATTTATCAAAGGGCAGAACCTTGGTCACAGAACTGCAGGGGGTTTGGGATTGTGGGGCATTGGATGTTGTAATATGTTAGAACCAATGAAACATTTTAGTGATTACACATATTTTTTCTGTTCACTTCAACACTAAAACCCAAATAACTCCCCCAATTCTATTCCCCTCTGGATACAACTTATCACAGGGTCTACAGACAACATAAGGAACCTACAACAATATTTTCGTGATTTTAGGGACATTTTTGGATGAATACCACCTGATTGACCTGGTACCTGACCCAAGAACCCAAATAGTCCCTCAGGGTTGATGGATGGAAGATTATTGATGGGCAGAGTATTTTAATATGTTAGTTTTCTCAGTTCTTCTATCTTTTTCCAGGGCACAGCCTAAATCTTTTTCCTTGCCCATGTACCCACATTCCATCATGCACCCAACCGTATCAGAACGGACTCCGGTTTTACTCGGAGAAGATTTCAACTAGCATAGCCTTTTCTTTTCTTATAAGTACCTAGATTTATCTAGCAAAACACAACTGAAGTTGAATTTGCCTTTCTATACTCCCATTCTCAGTAAACCTCAAAATAATGCCAAAACTCTTTTCTGTGCTGAACCTTCGGTGCAGTGCTGGATATTACAATTTCCTAATTGAGACCAAAACACCAAAATCTCGTCATAACAATACATGGAACTACAATATCTAATCTGCCACACCAACTAATATAATGGGATCATAGAAGGCAATTGTTCCAGACTTTTTACAGTCAGAAAATTCCTAGAAAGGGTGCAGACAGTTGTAGGGACTAATCTGGGTTTGTTGGAGGCATGGGCCATAATACTGCATGTGCACATATACATCCCCATTGACCATCCCAACAGTGTAAGTCCCCTATCTTTCCCATTAGGCATGGGTCCTACAAGAGAGTGTGTGTCAATAAGGCCACACAGTAAGTATTGCATCGCATCTTGAGTGAGTCTCTAGCTGTGTGTCATACATACATAATTGACACCAAGCTGATATAAGCCAGGTTAGTGCTGAACTTTGATTACATCAGCACCAGATGAGGTCACTGATCCTGAGGGGAAGCATACTGTGGATTGGGATTCTATTACAGGTGATATTTAAATAAATTCTGATTTTTGAAAATTTGAAAATATATTGATTCTGAGTATCAGGGAAATTTATACCCATTGTGGGTGGTGGGTAAGAACAATACCTGTTGAACCTATAGGTACCTGTATATTTTGAGCTCTGTTTGTGTCCTATCCCGATATGGAATGTTCCAAAGTGCTGGTCCCAATTCTTACATGCCAATAATAGAAAGAACCATTGTTGACAGAGTAATATACTTTTCAGAACTGGTTAACAAGTAGTATATTACTTTGCATTCATATAGCTAAGTTGATCAACCTATTATTACAGAAATTGAATATTTTATCATTGCCTGAAGCTGTTTCATGCCTGGTGCTACTGGTGCTTAACCATCAAATTGCCAAATGATCATATTTCATTCCACACTGACTGTATTTTTCTACTTTAACAATGCAATCCCTTAGTCTGAACCCATCTATGAGTCCCATCAAGACTGATCCTTGCCATCAAAACAACATTTATTCCTCTTTAGAACAAAGTAAAGCATCTATATTGTTGAGTGTTTACATCAAGACCAGAAGAGGTCTGGCCAACCTTTCCCTGTTATAAATATGTTTGTGTTTTGAACCTGAGGTTCATCTGTACATCCTCTGTTATTTCTATCCATTTCCTATCTTGTATATCATTGTGTACATTATGTTGCACATTTCATTGTCATGTTACCCCACCCCCTTATGTATGCACTTTATCAGGTGTTTTTTGACCCCATATCCTTTGTATCATTTGGATTTTTGAGCTCACAACCACCATTGCCTGACTTATTGAATTCTGAACTAATAATTAAACCATAAAAGAATTGTTACAGGGCAAAGATTATCACTACCTATCCTTTGACTCTTATTCCAACAAATATTTCACAACTTGCCCTCAAATGGAACCAGACTTGACCTAGTTACAAGAGCAGAGACCACTCTTGGACCTATACCACTACCTCCAGCAATTTTCCCATAGTCTAACAGGCCCAGTTCAGTGTTACCAACTAAGGGATAGTCCCAAGACCACTAAGTTTTCTCTCTTTTTCTTTGTTTACACAATAACATCCACACTTACTTACCTATCCATGCTACCCCCCCCCCCATAATATCCCTGGACCTGGAACAGAAGCAGACATTCATATCAATTAAAAATGTTGCAAAAGATGCCCCTATCCTCAAATGAGAGCCAGTGATTGTCACAAGGTACTGTAGTGATATTATCACCAAATATTTTGAGGGCAATCCAGACAATGCCATGCTGATGACCCAGCCCCTCTAGAACATCACCAAGTCAGCCAATGGCAACTGTATGCTCACCTTCAAATCTCCAGAGGATGCTAACAGAGCCAGAGCCTATGCAGACAAATGGGTTAGGAATATTAATGTGGCAGCCACAATGCCAAAATGCTTATATGCAGTAGTGGTACACAATATTCCCACAACCTTCTGGTCTGAGCCTGATGACCTGAGAAAAGCTATGAGTGACATTAAAAAAGAAAACTCTGACAGTGTGCCTGACAGCTGTCAGATTGCCAACATAGCCAGGCTTACCAGTGCTGATTCCCATAACAGAACCAAAAGTAGCCCACTTATGATAAACTATAAAACAAAGATTATAGCAAACATAGCTATCGAAAATGGACTAGCAATTGATGGCATCCTCTGCAGTGTAAGCATTTACATTCCATGACCCCCACAATGCTTCTAGTTCCAGGACTGGGGCCACTGGGTAACGGGGTATACAAGGGAGGCATGGTGTGGCTGATGTACTGGGCCCCACACCACTACTGATCACTCCTGCACACATGATCAACCTTACCCCATGGCTCAGAACTGTAGCACTTAAAGACCCAGATGTGCCAATTGCCTTGGCTATCACCCCAGGTGGATGTATACATGCCCAGCAGCAAAAGTCACTATCAAAGCTCAAGCAATTAAAGATGAGTATACAATAGGAAAATACAAAGCTTACACATCATTAGCTTTTGCAGATGCTGAATACACCCCACAACATCATACCGCCATACAACCCCACACCTTTACACAAACCCACCCTCCTTTTTCACACCTCATTGAATCCCAGCCTTGAATAAACTACATTCCTGCTACCTCCCCTTTGGACCCCAAGGTCTGAACATGACCACTTTAGAGCTGCCCACATGCCTGAAAGTATACCCCACAACTGTTATGATTTCTCCACTCCTCTCTTTATTGCATGCTATTGGACTCCACTACTCTGCTAGACCATATGTACAGTTCTTAGGTAATTAGTTAAAGCTCAGTCTTGAGCTGGTCAATACACTGACAAGTATCATTGCTCAAATCCCTCTTCCACTTCCAAGTATTGAAGCTCTTATTATTGCTGACATTAGCTCAAGACTATCATATCCTTATAATACCCTATCATGGATGTTGATCTTCTACAACAAATTCTTGCAGGCCTGTAGCAAAACAATGCAGACCTGACCGCGATGGTGAACAACCAGACACACCATCTTAACTAACACCTAGCAATACTACAAGCCCAAACACCCCAGCTGATATCTACAACCACCTCCTCTATCTGTCAGGCTTCAGGTACTGATGGACTTCGGTATTACTGAAGGGTTGGGTGGACAATGGCCAAGTCCTGCAGGCCAAGAGTAGTGGCATTGGCTTCAATGTACTCGTGCATTGCGCCCTACTTGCCATGTGTGCCACCGATTTGCAACAGACAGATACTCAGGAGGATGCTAGTGATGCCAGCCTGAGTCAAGGACTTAACAGAGGGGAAGAAGGTAGAAAGGCCTAAGCCTAGTCGATACCCATAATGAGGAATATGTACATACATGTCCTACTTATATAGGTTTAAGAAGTGACATGTGGAATAAGGAATGTGGGGACAATAAGGTATGCAGAGCATGTGGGAGTATTGTCCACAAAGAGTAAAATTAGAATGGAGGAATGCAAAATGGGGATAGAACAATAAAGGAATAGGATAATAGAAATGTGGCCAAGGATAGGACAATAGGAAGTGCCCGACTATAAAACAAGGGCAGCGACCGAGGATAAAACAAGGACAGAAAGTCCCAAGGTGAGACAGGCCAAGGGGCAAGGAGTAGGCATATGGGTGGTGGATGTGCCAAGCCAAGACTGGCATACCAAGTGATATGCATATGGCGTGGTCACTTGGACGTGAACATAGGATGGCTGCTCGGTTGGCACTGCTGAATAAACGGGTCTTGGTACATGTCCTTGACACTATCCCATCAGCTGGTAAGATTGCAAGACTAGAACCATTTGACGGCTCATCAGAGAAGATTGATATCTTCCTGCATGAACTCTACCTGAACTTCAAGGATGATGCATCATATTTCAAAGTAGACCATATGTGAAAGATCCACTTTGCATTGTCCTATATGAAGGTGAAGTTTGTGGCTCAATGGGCAATTCATGTCACAGGGGAACTGGAAGCCAGAACACGCAACTATCAGAGTTGGGAGGAATTTCATATTGAGCTGCTGATAACATTCCATGACCCAAATAAGAAAGAAATGGCTCAATGAAAGCTGGAGCAGCTGAGACAAGGAGGAAGGCCAGCAACAGAGTTCTTTGTGGGTTTGAGGAACACAGGTCACAGGCAGGGTATAATAATGAAGGATATGTTGCCTTGCTCCAAAGGAACCTGTCCCCACAGGTGGTGGAACAGATCTACACACTGGAGACCATTCCAACAATGTATGACAAGTGGAAGTCATATTCCCTCCATTTTGATAGCCAGTTGCATGCATACCAAGCAACAAAAAGAGGGACTATAGGACCAAGGATATGGCAGGCTCTAAGGAACCTGAAATCTACTCTAGCTCAGCCACTTACTCTCCCACCCACTTTGTGACCACAACCCATAGAGATTGATCAGGCTTGAGGGAAGCCAGTGAGGGTAGTAACCTGCTTCAACTGCAGAGAGCAAGGACACATAACACAAAACTGTCCCAAACCTCGAGGTATATAGAAGGTTAGAGCAATGATGGATGGGTGGACAAAAAAGGAGAAAAAGGAGGTGCTAGACATGTTGAAAAAGGAGGATTTTCAGGAGGGACATGAGTGAAAAGGATGTCCTCCTTGCCCTGGATATCTGTAAACTACTTCACCCAACTAGCAGTTGAAGAAAGTGCAGAATTGGAACCTGAAATCATCCCAGAACAACCCTTGAAAGTCGAGAAGGAGAAGAAAGAGAAGAGGAAGCGAGAAGAGAAGGTGGTGGTGGCAGAAGATATGGAGAAACCCAAAGAGGGAACGACAGAGTGGGTGTTGTGGAGGATACACCAAGACAAAAAGTCAGGGCAGGAAGTGCTGAGACAGTGGACACATAGCAGAAGGAAAGGAGAAGTGACATCAGAAGTAGTGGAAGCCATACGAGGGATGAGAAGAGAGGAAGGCATAGAAGTGGTCAAGAAGCTTAGGGGAAGGAAACAGTGGATCAGACGAATCAACCAATCTTTGGTGATGATACCCACTACTGTTGAAACACTGACAGACAAAAGGGGATTCACAATTGAAGTGCTCCTAGACTGTGGGGCAACAGGGTGCTATATCAATGAAGGCTTTGCGAAAGCAAAGTGTTTGCCAATAGAAAGACTCCCAAGGCCACTACCCATCTACAATGTGGATGGAACCCACAATGAAGGAGGACCAATAACCCATACAGTAACCCTCAGAGTCAGGATAAAGAATCACTCAGAGGTCTTCCCTTTTTCAGTCACCAATACCAGAAAGACAGACCTCATTGTTGGCTTCAACTGGCTTCAGAAGCATAACCCAAGTGTCAACTGGAAGACAGGAGAGATACATTAACCGATGTCCCTTGGAATGTGGAATGTCAAAAGCAGGTGTAGAGGAGGATGATGCAGGAGAAGAAGAGGAAGAACTAGAGGAGGGAGACTGTATATTTGTGACCTGGATATATGCAGAGGAGGAGGAAGAATGGGTAGCCAGGACACACTCACAGAAGCTTGCAGAGGAGGCACAGAAGGAGAAAAAGAAGAAGATGGTAGAAGAAATGGTGCCAGTATACTAAGAGGTCTTTACAAAGGAGGGGTTTGACAATAACCTTCCTGAATGACAGCAGTGGGACCATGCAATTGAACTAAAGCCAGAGGCTAAACCATTCTCAAGCAAGGTGTACCCACTCAGTCTGGAGAAACAGAAGCAGCTAGATGAGTTCTTGGAAGAAAACCTGAAGTCAGGGAAGATCTGACCATCCAAGTCTCCCATTGCATCACCATTCTTCTTCATCAAAAAGAAAGATGGCAGCTTGAGGCCAGTGCAGGACTACCAAAGGCTAAATTCAATGATAATCAAGAACTGCTATCCACTGCCACTGATTTCTGAAGTGATACACAAACTACACCATGCATGCATATTCACTAAGCTGGACATTAGGTGGGGATACAATAATATCTGAGTCAAAGAAAGAGATGAACACAAAGTGGCCTTTATCACCAACCGAGGGCTCTTTGAACTACTGGTCATGTTCTTTGGATTGACTAACTCCCCTGCAACATTTGAGATGATGATGAATGACATCTTCCATGAATTGATCAATGAAGGATGTGTCAGCACATATATAGATGACATTATGATCTACTCGAACAGACTTAGAAGAACACAGAAGGACTGTCAAGCATGTCTTGGCCCTGTTACAAGAACACAAACTATATATCAAACCAGAGAAATGCGAGTTTGAGAAGGAGAAGGTGGAATATCTGGGATTAGTGGTGAGCAAAGGAAAGGTAGAGTTGGACCCAGTGAAGGTGGAAGGAGTAAGCAGGTGACCAGTTCCCAGGACGAAGAATGAATTGCAGCAATTCTTGGGTTTTGTCAATTTCTATCGTCACTTTATCCAAGGCTTTGCAAGCATTGCCAAACCACTACATGAACTAATGGGAAACAAGCCATGGAACTGGGGACCAGAATAGTTGATAAGCTTCCAACTCTTCAAGGCAGCAGTAACTGCAGCACCAATCCTGGCCTTCCCAACAGATGAGGACCTATTCCGAGTGGAAGCAGACAGTTCAGACCTTGCCAGTGGTGCAATCCTATCACAAATGCAACAAGGAACCTGGAAACCGGTGGCCTACATGTCCAAGGCACTCAATGATGTAGAGAGCAATTATGATATACATGACAAGGAGATGCTGGCCATTATGCAGGCATTGGCAGAGTGGAGGCACTATCTACAAGGGGCAATGCAACCATTTGAAATATGGACAGACCACAAGAACCTAGAATACTTCATGACGGCAAGAAAGCTAAACCGCCACCAGGCCAGGTGGTCACTCGAATTGGCAGACTATGATTTTATCCTGAAACATCAACCAGGTCAACTCAATAAAAAAGCTGACCTCCTCTTGAGACAGGAAGACCATAAACAGGGAGTAGAAGGAGACAATACTGGAGTTACAGTGTTGAAGCAAGAGTTTTTCTGAGCAATAAGAGGAGAGCTTAGAGGAGAGGAGGAAGACCTGATGAAAAGAATCAGAAAAGCAAAGAACATAGAGAGCAAAGTCAGAGGGAGGGTAGAGAGTGGAGAGAAGGATTGGAAGGAAGAAGAAGGGATCATAACGTGGGAAGGAAGGATATATATACCAAAGAACAGGAAGCTTCGGGAGGAAATAATTCATCTACACGATGACACACCCACTGCAGGACATCCTGGGAGGTTCAAGACAACAGAACTCATCCTCAGGAACTACTGGTGGCCAAGGATATATGGAGATGTGAGAACATATGTGGATGGGTGCAGTAGGTGTCAACAAACAAAGATGTTCTCAGAAAAATCAAGGGGGACTCTAGCTTCAAATGAAATTCCAACAAAGATTTGGCAGTACATATCAGTGGGCCTCATCACCAAATTACCACAAAGCCTGGGATATGATGCAATCATGGTGGTGGTGGATAGATTTCCAAACAAATTAGATTGGTACCAACAAATGGAGAGGTTACATCAGAAGGGATTGCAAGGATCTTCAGAGACATAGTGTGGAGGGACTTTGGACTTCCAGAGGTGGCGATTAGTGACATGGGCTCTCAATTCATCTCAAAGTTCACAAAAGACCTATACCAACTGCTAGGGATAAAGATGAACCCTTTGACTGCCTATCATCCCCAGACAGATGGACAAACAGAATGTATCAACCAAGAGGTAGAGCAGTATCTATGGCTGTTTATCAACCATCGGCAGGATGACTGGGTGGAATGGTTGCCATTGGCAGAGTTCAGCTATAATGACAAGATCAAGTGTCAACAGGGTACTCTCAATTCTACTTAAACTATGGACATCATCCAAGGAAGTCCACAGAGCTATGATGGGAGGCAGAAACAGAGGCAGCATATGTGTTTGAGAGAAGGATGAAGAAAATAAGAGAGAAGGCAGCATCAGTACTAGAAAAAGCAGAATCAGACATGAAGAAGTATTATGACAAAGGAAGGCAAGACATACCACAATATCAAGTAGAAGACAAGGTTTACTTGGAAGGCCTTAATGTCACCACCAACCAACCCTCAAAAAAAACTAGAAGACAGATGTTATGGCCCATTCCCAATTATGGCAAAAGTAGGAGAATGTACCTATAAACTGAAATGACCCCCCAATTGGAAGAACATCCATCCTGTATTTAATACTGTCCTGCTACATCCTGCCTGATGTAGAGTTGCTCTTGGTAATTAATACCTAAAAGCCTGCATGCACCGGTCCCTTTCTCTGGTGGGATCTAGCACAGTCATTCGGCACAGCTGGGTTAAGCTCTGTGACTTATGAGGCCACAATCTGGCATGTAATGGAGGATTTAAAATATAGAACGTAGCGTGACTATACATGACCTGTGATACAATGTGACCATGACTGTGAGATGTCACATATGGGCTTGAGCTTGAACTTGGACTTGGACTTGAATAATAAAGTCTAGACTTCCTAGACTTAGTCGTGACTTGGACTTGTAGACTGACTTAAGACTTTAACTTGTGAACTTGTTATTACAGAGGTGAGCCAGAGGCCTTTATATACAAAAACCAAGCAACGATGCAAAATGATACGAGAGGTTGGCTATGTCAGTTGAATGACAAAGTATGAGAACAAAGTTACAAAAGAGGAAACTATAGAGAAACTCTGGAGGAATAGTACAGCATTGAGGCTGCACAAATAGGGGCTAGGGGCTATGATAGGGGGAGACTAACCAAAAAGGTAAGGATGATGAGTAACAATGAGAAAAGACTAACAGAATAGGAAACAGATCTGAGTCAAGCTAAGAAAGGGGAAATATATAAAAGAAACCATGAGGAAGTCTACCAATAAATGTCTAACAACCTTGTCTACTACTCCTGAGGGGCCTTAGGATGAGTCAGGGGACTGAGTCATCTCAGAGTATTTCCAGGTCACAGGCAACATATCTTCTGCAATTTCTCCAGTATCCAATCCAAGGATAGGGGTCTGGGAGTAGGAGGACTAATGGGTATACGGTCGTGCACTCTCATTTTGTGTTTAAGAGAGAGTCAAATGGAGTGGGCGGGGTAATCAGGATGGGATGGTGCCCTGAACTCTGCCTCGTATTCCACTCTACTCCTATCATGATATGCTGGTCTAGACATCATACCAAGAAATATGTATGGTTCTTGGCTTTCTGGGAAATAGACTGCATCTCCTATTGCATATGACTGAGTATAGATTGGATGGGATTGTCTTCTGAGTGAGAAATGTGCTGGTGGGGGTACGCAAAGATAATGATATGATAATGGTTCTGCCTGGATATGTGTGTCCTGGGTGTTGTAGTGTTGCATGGGAATGAGCTCTGAAGGAGACATGATGAATTGGGAGTCTGAAGATTGGAGGGCTGAATAGAATGGTTGGCTGTGTGATGTGGTGACAGTGAAGGTGATATAGGATGAGCACTGTTGGAGTCTGATTTGGAACATGGTTGAGATCGCTTTAC
This sequence comes from Gomphus sp. MG54, assembly GCA_003314385.1. Taxonomy (NCBI): domain Eukaryota; kingdom Fungi; phylum Basidiomycota; class Agaricomycetes; order Gomphales; family Gomphaceae; genus Gomphus; species Gomphus sp. MG54. Next base: position 2,708 of record QLPG01000747.1, on the reverse strand, counting down.
TGTCACCAGACAAACCTCCACTTCTTTTTTATTTACTGTGGCCATCCTTCCCATCATCCCAGCTGCTCCAGTGGCCAAGCACTAAGCTAGACCCCAGTTACCCAACATAGCACAAACCAAGGATGGAAACTGCCTTGCCTCACAGAAAGCAAGGGGTGATAAACACATCCAGGAGGTGGGCCCATGGGGGCCCATCACAAGTGCATGCACAGGGCCAGGAGACTCAAGGAATAAGGGGAAAGGCCTGTGCCCACATAGGTATATTGAGTGTAACAACCATCATAGGCAGAGGCCTGTGTTCGAATAAAATGATGAGAAAAAATTATTCTCCACAAAACAGCCAAATTTGTGGCTGTTTACAAATGTGTCCTGTGGGCTGCACCACCAGATTATTGAGAGGTTGCAAAATGACAACATTAGAGGAGGAGAAACCTAGGTCCACTTCATTGTCGGACAAGCTGTGGTCGAGAGAATTAATCCTGTATCACATTTGACAGGTAACTTACCATGTGACTAGGTGGATGAAGCGGTAGTGGGTGCCCATGATATTAGGTCAGCTATGCGATTTTTGCACTTCTTGTTTCTCATCGTGACAGGTCACACTAGAAAAGATCGCACTCAAAACCCTGAAATGCCCCGACCCTCAATATTGGGGCTCAGCGACAAGTGACGCCTTCCACCCCTTTTTCTTACCCAAATGTCTGCTTACTTTCAAAGTTCTTATCTCCATTGTGTCAACTTTGAATGAAACACTATTCCTTGTATCATCACCCAAGGCCTGTTTTCATGAGACGTAGTGGGACGTGAAGCTAGAGGGCCAAAGTCAAGCACTATGCACATGATAACCTCCATCCGTACCACCTTGTCTTTGGTCCCTTCCTCTAATCATGAACACTCTCATCTCAAGCCCACAGAAGTGACTTTCCCTTGGCTTGTCCATTTTTCACCACCATGACAGATAAGAGGATCTTTATCAATGTCATAATCCGCCGCAGAGCTCACCTTCTATGGCGAGACACTGTGACATATGAACCTGATCCTTGACATGACCTAATTTTCGCCGTCAGCTCTGCATGTCTCCACTCTTTTCCCTGTTTGTGAGACACATCCATAATTGTCCAGTGGTCCCTTCAGGTGGCTCAGGCAACCCTTGCTCTGTGCGATCTCATGCCCATATTACTCATCCTTCGTCCAAAAGCCTACCTGAAGAAAAAAAGCTAACACGGACAAGTTGAATTGCTTGCTGCAGGATCTCAGTTTATCCATGGTATTACAGAGCTCATCTCTTTGTTCAACTGATCTTACTGACTGAGGTGATAGTATTTTGCTTTTGTCGTACTCTCATGTCACGAGCAACTATTACTAAGGTAACAACTCAGTAGCGCGTCGTCCTGTCCTATGAGCACGCTTGATAAATGCATTGGAACGGAACGCTTTTGCTACTTAGAACAACATATGGTTTTATTTCGTGAACTTGGGTGTGGAGCAGATGTAATTGAACTGAAATATTTCATTATTATATGGAACTGCAAATTAAAAGGGCTGCGCTAAGGAGGGAGGCCAAACCGGTTGCCAAATAGCGAAAAGAATTCGTTGAATTACTCCAAATGTTAATGCTCATAAATGATATTTTTCTATTGGCTAGGCTCTAGCGTCTGCCGTTCTGGCGCCCTCCGCCTGCGTACCTGACCGACACACACGTCGTTGGTTTCGACACATTGTTCTTCCCGCCAACATCCGAGGCAGCTACCAAGCAGAGTTATGTTACCAACGTCCCATTCCAATCCTCAGTCCACGTCTTCGTCCGGGGGCGTCACCCTTAATTGGAGACAGGTCAGCATCCGTAAGCGTGCTTGTTGAGCTATAAGCCAGACTTCGCAGAGCTGAACACACGCGTTCCGTTACAGATGCAAATGGTGACGTGAATATACCGATTATCAACAGAACAACGATTATCAACAGTACGTGCGGTGATCCCTTTCAGCCTTCACTTCCATCCTCACATCTGTTAGACCCTCCGCACGATCCTTTGGAGTTGCTCAAACCCGCAGAACGAGCCTCATATGACACCCGCTATGGCGTTGGAGGCGACGAACCCCACGGGTGCATGGAGGACACCCGTGTGCAGATCTTGGTGGATATGGAGGCTTGGGCACACGATCCTTCCGCTCCACCGGTTTACTGGCTCAATGGGTTCCTGGGAACAGGAAAAACCACCATCGCTCACACTCTGTGCCAGCGTCTGGACATGCAGGAGAAGCTTGGAGCGAGCATCTTCTGCTCTCGCTCAGCGTTCAGCGAGGCATCCCACATTATCCCTACGATCGCTAGCATGCTTGCTCGATATGATTCTAATATTCGATCAGCGATATGCGAGGTTCTTGCGAGCAAACCCGATGTGGCCAATCTCACCTCCGTCCATGACCAGTTGAACTCCCTGATCATTAATCCCGTGAAGCGGGCTATTGAAAGCAAAAGAGACAGTGGCTACATCATCGTGATTGATGGGATCGATGAGTGTTCCACCTCCGCACAATGGATTGTCATTTCGTTGATCAAAACCATCCTCAATGTCGATGCGGACATCCCCCTCAAGTTCTTCATCACAAGTCGACCGGAGGACTGGATTGTGGCTGCTTTTAATCGCGATGATATTGCACGCCCACCCAAAAAGTTCACTCTTCACGATATAGTCAAAGGTGATGTAC